>JAUMHH010194079.1:0-13888 GCA_032359455.1 Chlamys rubida
ATAAACTCACCTCGATGTTCTGCCCACCTCGTCCAAATGGCCGCTTGCCTAGTACCAATATCCGGTGTCGCGAACACTCAGTGGGTTTTCTCCAGGTACTCCGGTTTCCTCCCACATTAAGACCCCCCGTAGGCAAACATCCGGGCCAACAAGAGTGATTAGTATAAGTTGAAATAACTTGTTTTATAATTGTTGTCAAAATAAATGAAGTTTGTTTATGACAAAATGTTTCTCTAGGTCTACTTTGAACCTGTTAAGTTCACAGTCAGAATGTTTCGCCTGAGCTCACCGCGAAGGTGACTTGAAAAAAGTTTGTACACTATCGAAGGTTGATTGCATGTGTTGACGAGCTATGTCGATAGAGTGGTGGTTTTAAGTGATTGAAATAAACATTTGATATAAAGCATGACGTGAGTGTTTGTTGTTTATCGTCTGTCGACCTGATGGCAACTGAAAATCAAAAACTCTTCCCAAAATATACAGGTTAAATAGACGAAATAGGACAATTGCACACAAGGTCAGAAATGATAAATCGCACAGCTTGTTGTGAAATAAAGACAAACAAGCGTCACTTGACTAATATTTTCACGCATAAAAGAACAGCCTACTTTATGCAAATAGATTATCTATGTTCCCTTGCTTATTATAAGCGTATGGACACTGAAGTAGACTCGAAAAAGACTTCCATTATATTTTACTAGGTAGAATAGATATAATCAACTTATGTTAGTGTATTATGGTGGAAAACTCGGGATTGATGATGTTGGAAAAATAAGCAATGCAGTCTGCAAGCGACCTTTGTATTACAAACCTGTCCCTCTGTTTCAACAGCACTTTAGACAATTTTTGAATTCGTTCCTTTTGGCCCCTAGCATCACTGGTGAGTCTGAAAAGGACGCAGCAGCTGTATAATGCAACGCTTATCCTTTTTGAAATGCTGTATTTATTACCATTTTGAAATATGTAATCACCGGTAATGTGTGTGTATAGCATTCCTCTTTTTCCGATTTTTTTTCTCACTCTTGTGATATATTTCCCCATAAAACACGCACATACGCATAAAGAAAAAATAATATCTAACGACCGACTAAAAAACAATCTACTTTCACCCTTCACATGCCTCTTCAGGTTTACTTCAAAAGGACAACATTGTAACGTCACATGCTTAATCAACTTATGTTAGTGTATTATGCTTACTTACATCACATTAATTTAATTTGATTTAAATAAACAAGTCCTTGTGAAGGAAAATACATGTATAGAATGAAATAATAAATCTGTCAGACCTACCGCTAGGCCTTTCTGCCTACTAGGGTTTCTTCGGGCGGATTTGATGTGTATTTATCACCGTTGGTCACATAACGTCAATTTCAGTTACGTCATCAATAAACAATCATTGTCACGTCACAAACAATACAAGGACAAAGAAAATAAATACATACAAAACATTGTAAAAATCGTTCTGCATTTAAGCTGGGTTTGAGGTGTTTTTATATACATTTTCTTTTTTAAATTCTCTTGCAACTACATTGTCGGTATTCCGTTTGTAAATAGGTAACACATAAAAATCTTCTTTTGAACATTGATGCATATGCTTGTTAACTTTTAAAAACCTTAGTTCATTGTCCTTCATTGGTTGTTTTTTTACATTCATTCGTAGTTTCAATTTACATCCTGTTTGTCCGATATGAAATTCACCAAATTGTTTACGTATTAAAGAGTAAATTACATTCTTAGAACTACAGTTATAACTAATGTCTGATCTAAATTCTATTTTGGAATCATTTGCAAAAACGTAGTATTTACATTCAATGATAATCTTACATGTACCACACATTGGTTTCTTGCATTTTGTTTACACCAGTGACAACATTTGTGGCATTCATATCAAATTTGGATGTACATAGTAAACGCTTTTAGGTTGTCTTTTACAATTCATAATCTTCTTTTTATCCAAAATACACTACATGTTCGCACTGTTTTTCATACAATTCACAAAATGTTTCACGACAGGAAGCATGCTGCAATTATTTGGATTGTACGTAGCTCTTTCTAAATAAACAACGACAGGGCCTTTAGCTCTTTGTATAGCGTTTTGTACCATTTCAGCGCAGGATAACGATTGCTTTTAAGATAAAGTTTCAAATCGTCCAATCTATATTCTAATATTTTTTTATCGCTAACAACCCTGACTTATTTCGATGCTAAATCATATGGAATGTTAACCTTAGTGGGTTTAGCATGATTTGAAAAGAAATCTAAATAATTGTGAGAATCTGTAGGTTTACAATATATATCGCTAACAATATTTGTACCTAATTTCTACAAAAGTAACCAAGAAAGTTATTTCTTTTTCATTAAACTCTATTGTGTAATTTAACTCGGGATGCAAGGAATTTAGCATATTGAAAAATTCCTGAGGATTCTCACCTGGAGACCAAATAATAAAGCAATCATCTAGATATCTCAAAAAGTTTTCTTTAAAATAATTTGCAAAAATAACACTTAATGTATTTTCAACATTTTTATAAAGTGTATCTTCTAAATACCCAAGAACAAGCGCCGCATAAGTAGGGGCCACCTTTGTTCCCATTGCAGGACCTTTACACTGTTGGTAAAAATGACCATTAAAATAAAACGTTTTTTTTTTTCAATACATTTTCAATGCTTTAAAAATAAATGAATAAATCTAGAGTCAACCTTTTCGGGACATTTATTCAACCAATAGCTAATGGCATCGATTCCCAAATTATGTGGAATATTAGTTTACAAACTTATTACATCAAAAGTTTACAATCCTCCTTAACTTGATTCGGCAAATGAAGCAAAAAATCTATATCATCACGTATAAAATTCTTTACTGCCGAACAAAGAGGTTAAGGAGGCAAGTCTGAAAAATGACTTAAACGTTGAGTAACGCTTTCCGGACCACCAACTAAAGGTCTGAATTTGAGATCGTTGGGAGATTTTAGGCAAATGTATGCAGAACCTTGCTCTTTGATTGCTTTTGAAATTAATTCACTTTTGTGTATCTTTGGAAGACCATAAACATAACTTGAGCGATATACAAAGTCTGTAAGACATTCTCTTTCCTTATCTTTAAAATTCTCTCTATGCTTTTTCACAAGACTAGCAATATAATTCATAGTCTCTGCATCTGTGTAAGAGGGAATTTCTTCATCTTATCTGATGACATTTAATAATCTTATCACAATAATACTGAGCATCCATTACTACAACCATACCGCCTTTGGGTGACTTCTTTATTGCAACAGATTTTATCACTCATTAAGTTTTCTAAAGCTTTACGTTGCTTATATGAAGAATTATTTTTAATCATATTCTTACTTTACGGATACGTTTTTAGATCTGATATTGATTTCTCTAAACATTTGACGGCACATTTTGGCGAATTCCATTTCGACTTATTTTTTACTGATGGTGGGTCATCATTGTCCTGTGTACCACTGTATTTTTCAACTAATCTTATTTTACGACAAAAATGTTAAATATCGTTTTTCAAATCTTGGATATCTGCTATATATATATATATACATGTTGATTATTTCTGAATTTGAACTTGTTTTTAGACAATGTTCTATCAATTGTTTTTATTTTATTGTGAAAAGATTCATGTAGCACAACAAAAATAACTTTTTGGTTGTGCTACATGAATAAGTAATCCATACTTACTAACCTGAAGAAAATGTTTAGAAATTTTCAGTTACTTTGCATGCTCATTTCACGAACACAACAAATAACGATATATGTTATACATCCTGTATCACTCAAATTACGTGATTTTTGGCCATGTGCTATCAATACATACTTATTAGTGAGAACACTTACAATCCACTTCAGATACCCCTCCATTCGGCGCGTGAAGCCGTATTTGTATTTCCAATTAATTGAAAATCCAAAAAATCTTTAATCGTAGAATCGTTGTTCTATAGCCTTAGAAAACATGTGCTCTCAACAAATTCTTCAATACAAAAAATAAATACAAAAATTAAAATAAAATAGCAATTGATTTGAAATGCCTTTGTAGGGTGTTAATGTTTAAGATTTAATGACAACAACTTTTTGCTTGTATGTAAATGCAATTATAATTAATACGTATGTACATATATATGCACTATATCGAATATAGAATGTAATGTAGGTAAAATGAGAGCAAATAAGCAGATAAGCTATTCAGGCGCCCGAACCTCTTGTTTATTTATTGTATCCAAAATAAAATTCATACCATTGTTATAGAGCTTGAACCTATCCACACTAAACACCGTACTAGTATGTAAATTGACTTCTCATATTAAATATGTCTCAAATAAAAAGATATATGCCCAAAATGTGAACACTTCATCCTCGGATAATACTTCATTGTGTGTTTCAAAGCTTTATTTTCTTAAAGTGGCCGGCAAAAATATCTATTTCAGGCAGTTTAAGCTCAATTGTCAAAATTGAGCTTAAACTGAATGAAATATATATTTTGGCACTGCTAATGTCAGACTTTCTCGCAAATATGTTTTTTTGCAAAATGAAAAATGCTTACCCTAACAACAATGTTCTCTTGAGAGAAAAGAGTTGAAACAAAATCAATCATTTTCAAAAACATAAAATCTATAAAAAAGAAGAAGAGAATACGTTACACTATAGCTTCACTATAGTGTAAAGCCACAGCTTCTTTACATATCTGATATGCGTTAGTAGGCTTCAACAAGACTCCGGAGAACATGTGCAAACAAGACACATTTCATTCTCACTGCAGCAAAACGAGGAGGATGTAAGAATCGAGAAATTTGATTGGTTTAGACATTTGTAAGAATCGGGTTACTTGAAAGCTATGGCTACATAAATTTAAAGGATAGAGATGTGTTATTATAGATAGCGTTAATAAAATACCATCGCATACAATAATTGCTCAGGGAACGAGCCAGATTTATAGTCTCAAATGAAGAATACAAGTATCAGCGATTAACATTTGATGTCAATTCGTGGACTATAGATAAACGGGTATTGACATCGATCGATACGTTCGCCATTAATGCGAAAATACTGAAAATCATATACACAATCGGATTTGAAATAGAAATGTGAGTTATTGTGAAAAGAAAGCCACGTTAATCAGCACTGTCTCGTTAATTCTTATCTTCATCAGAATGGCGTCATCTCAAACTATTCTTCTTTGCTGGAAAGTGCTGCATTTTGGATTAGTACCTCCAATCGCATGTTTGAGCATAGTAGCAAACGTGGTATTAATGTACACCATGAGAAGAGCAGGTAAATGGGACACTACCACGACAACTTTCTTCGTCCTGACAGCATCAGATGGGATGCAAGCGGTTTTTTCCATTTTCGGATTAGTTACGCGTGCCATTATGTTTTTGGACAGGGATGCTTTAGACAGGTTGTACCCACTCATGATGCCTGCATTGTATTGGTACGTATATCCATTACCACTATACTTTTCCAAAGCTTTACTGGTAATTATGTCTATTGAACGATTTGTTGCTCTTCGTTATAGATTAAATCTTTACCAAATTTGGACAAAAGGACGCGTGGTGGTCATGATGATAACCAGTATTGTACTTATAGTGTTACTGGGAATACCGAGAATATTACACATTTCAACATCTATCAACACAAACGACACATCTATAACTGCGGCTGTTGTTGTCATGTCGAGCCTTTCGTCTTCTGCTCTGACAGCCGCATTATACGTTTTGGTGTTTGAAATCCTGCCTCTTGCTATTATATGTACAACCAGTGTTATGGTTGTCGTGATGTTACGGCAACGCGTAAATACAAAAAAGAAGGTAGCAAATACATCTTACAATGTTTCTACCGGAGAGCCCGAAAGGGTACACATATCTACCATTTCTAACAATTCATATCTGAACACTGAAAAAAACAACGGAGGATCCTTGGTCAATACACCTCAATTGTCAAATAATATCGACGTATCGTGTTCTACCAGCAATTTTGCCGGCACCTCAACCGATACACAAGTAACACTGAGAACATCACGAGGAGCACGCACTTCAGGCAGCAAATATCCTCCTATTCAACGTCTGCTGATACGACCATCTCGTCACCAGAAAATGATTCTCCAAACGAGGGTTACTGTCACCATGCTAATGATTGTGTTGATAAGTGTTTGTTTATACATTCCAGGAAAAATTGTCAGCTTGGTATTTATCGACACCTCGAAGACAAGAATAGAATTTGTGCATATGGATTTTTGCAAAGGAATGATGTATGTTATGGAGTTGGTAAATTCAGTTATAAATTCAGTTATTTTTGTTGCAAGAAGTACGAAGTACAAGAAGATTGTTAAAAGTATATTCAAATGACAACATATCTTTGGCGTTATGAAGGCCTCGATCTGACATAGAAAAAACGAGTGTAGCATTCAAACATGTAAGGAGATGACGCCTTCGTTAACAGACGAGTTAAAGTGTTAAGTCCAGGACTTATAAACAAAGGAACTTAATAATATATTTTGTGACAGATCTATGATAATTGTATAGATAAAGCGTGACAGTAACATAAACTAAGAGTAGTGCTCAAAATAATGCCCGATTGCTCTTCTGCAATATAAGTATGATTCTGTACGACAACTTACGCGAAAATAGAAATGAGCATTATGAACTGTATTGTTGTTTTGTTAAATTCAACAAAATTTGGATGTGACCTCTTGTTTATGAAAGGATGAAAACAATCCTATGCTGACATGATAAATAGTACAATATCACACATATATCAATATTGCTAAACACTTCTTTTATAATTTTACATTCCTAGTTTATAACATAAATTATTTAGTTCCTTTTCCGTGAACCAAGTGAACCAAATATACATTATCTTGTATTTCCTCAACATACACCACGGAAAACATTATTGATGTAAGTGTTAAAACAGACATATGTCTTTTAATACTATAATTGTTTCAATCACATTTTATACTTGTACATACAGAAAACAACGTTTGTATTTTTCGTTTCTAATTGTTTATTATTATTTCAATGAACCTACAGGGAATTATACGGCCCAACTTCCTCTCCTACCTTAAACTTTTCTTAAATTTTCATTTGGCTGAACATATTCTACATTAATCCATGAAGGTTCCATAACATTGTAGAAAACGTCGTATGATAATCGTAAATGAGAATACGCGTCAATTTAGTAATTTTGTAACATATTAAAGAGTAACAAAATAGTCTTTTCGTGACTTATATTGTTCATCAAACATTTTATTAGATGAAAACTTTTCGAACATAATGCTACATCTAAAATTACATGTATTAATTAATTGAATTGAATTGAATATCTTTATTTCCTCCAACATGTGAAGATTATGAAACAAAATATCAAACATCAAAAAGGGAAAAGTTAGATAAATAAAGTCTGTACATTGCTTTGGTCATTAACCGATATATTTTGCAATTTATTTAACAAAGTTCCGATATTCACACGCGATGTCGCGATCTGCACATGAATTACAGACGGTGCAGCCAATGCACCAGCGCCGGCTTCATTTTGTATTGTCGTATTGTCTTTTGCCTTTTCTATTATACTCAAGTTTTACCCAAACATAAAGTTTGAAACGTTCCCCTTCAGCATTGATGTGTTTTATTCTATCATTGGTCAATGATTCTCAAAACAAACTGCCTACTGATTAATGATGAGTACCTTTTCATTTCTAATCAATTTTATTATTGCATTTAAAACACAATTGGATTAGGCACAGACATTGCCTATTAAAGCCCTTTCCAGAAGAAAATGATGAGTATCTCTCGGCTTCCATAATTCAATTAATCATTTGAACAGAATAAACATCAAGCCGAATTGACGAAAACAAGTGTCACACTAGTTCTCAACAAAAACAACAATGATGTTTTTTTGGTTTTGTTTTTGTTTTTGTTTGTTGTCAAATTACTGACTGATATCGTTGATAAGTATTTTTGGGAAGTAAATGAGACGTTTTTAAAACATGTGTACAATTTTTTCCCTCGACGACCATTTTTTATTTACCTTTATGTTAATCGAGACTTACTCTTGTTTTTGGTGATTCGGCTAGCTAGTAACCAATTGGTAGCTAATTTTAATGATATAGGAAAGGCTCTTTCTTGCCGTTAAATAATTCATTATAAGGTTTTGTGATATCAGTAAGGCATTAATGTTGTTTGGTATAATAATTTGATTTATAAACATAAATTTTAGAGAAGTTATAGACTTAATCACTTAAATATAAACGTAAATTCAAGTGTAAGCCATATAATGGAAACCACGAAGTTTGATTTTAGGCTCGCCATTAATTCCTAATCTATATGAATGATACTCATAAATAGACATAAATAGTAAAATCGAAATATTAGCCGACAACATCTTATACATGCGCCTATGGTAATAAACCAAACCCTCGTGTTCACTTTATTAATAACGATCTTTCTAAAGTACGATAATAGACTGATAAGTGTGATTTAATCCAGAATAAACCAAACCACTCTTGATTACTTTAATAGGGGAAAAGAACGATCTAATAATTTTGAAAAATAGTGTAGTATCTGAAATTTGTTCAATCAAATATGTATGCTTAGGGATTTTGATTCCTGAAGACGGTAACTGACTAACATTATACAATACATGCTTATTAACATATCGTAATGAGTATAGGCATTAAGAAAAGGTTGTAACGTACGTGTAACATGAAATACAGGCAGTTTTGAGTGGTGTGTAAGATAAGAAAAAAATCAATTTCAGATTTAAAAAAGTAAAAAATAACACGATAATGAATAATAGTAATATATATGGTAATGCATGATATAGGAATCAATATTTAGTGAATAAGATGAAAATGATATAGATAATATCCATTCAAAATTGTATTGATTTCTTTTCGTATTACTGACTTTACCTTAATCACACATCGTAGTCATGGTTTCTGTCTTCGTTATTCAGCAATAAGCTCAAATGTCTTTGTAACATATATATTGCATAAACAAGGATCTTTTTAGTGGTACAATTGATTAAATTTACATAAATATATTCTATTGTAAACTAGTGACATTTCAAACTTAAATGCAGATTTCACGACATCAAGGCCGGACGTCACTCTTGATTAAATAGATCATTATTCCGTATCTCATCCGCTTTAACAACGAAAACGGCAATATGTTTAATGAACTCTTGTTCGTCGACGATATTAGTTCGGGAAACTTTAGTCTATTTGCATTTGGGTGATGCTTATGCCGTCTCTTAAAATACATATCTTATGTTAGAATATAAGGTACACTCCATTAGGGAATGATACTCGTCCTCTAAGACCCCACAACCATTGCATGTACGATAGCATGTAGAATAGGGTTCGGTCTGTGCCAACGACCTACCTCAACACTCAAACGATGAGAAGAGACTCTAAATTTTGTTAAGGCTAAACGATTTTTTTTATGTTGACAAGGTCTAGGCATAGTTTATATTTAAAATTATTAGAAAGATTAGTATTAAATCTTGCGCTCGTATAGCCAGAAAATTCCCTCTGCCAGTTTGAACAAAAATTAACCATATACACCCACACACATTAGTAAAAAGAAGTCATTTTACCGCAGGCCCCATTTTGTTTGGAAAACTGTTCAGCGTCTTGATACAAAATGTTGAAACTTAATTAGTTTCTAATAATTTCAAATATAAACTATGCCTAGACCTTGGTAATCTAGTAATCTAACAAGATCGTTTGTTGAATCGCATACTGTCCTCAGCCACTATTTTATTATTCTGCAATATCGTGTTATTTTTAATGGAAAACGACCAAGTTCATCATAAACAAAGTTATTTGGTGTAGTACAATTTTCTACTGCTTATTGTATGAAGTATGCGGTATTCCATCCATGGTGACTCTGATATATTGACGATTCCAGTGTTGGTGTATATACTTTGTATTATAATTATGCTTTTAATGTGAGTGTGCAAGTTGTCCACATTTTACTTTAATTTCAATGAAATAAATGTTGTTCAAATTGCAATTAAATTTACTTGTCATTCTACATCAGACTTGCTCTGTCGCGCTCGTCCTTAAAAACAACCATGAATATCAAATCAAAAGCGGCATGCTGAACAACGGGGGAAGCAGGGATGTTACAAATAAGAAATGGAACGTTCATGATAGGAATATCGAATTCATCATCGTTTTCATTCTGCTTAGTAGCAAGCCATCCCTGTGGTCATGTTGTTTGCAAAGATCGCAGTAAGCGGCTTATATGACAGTGTTTGTAGTGTCTTTGATATAAGAATATCTGTCTGCAAAATGGTCAATAAATAGAAAATGACTGGTATCGGTACGACTACCATATCCTATAATTCTCCTGAATGGTAATGGTAGACATCCTGTATGGACGGATATATGTTTCCTCCTATTTCTCTTATCATTCGTAATTACACTCGGTAGTGTGCGGTTAACTATCAATCATTATCTGTAACAAGGTGATTAAAGTATGGTATAACTTGTATGCTTTATAAATAGCATCAAGATACTTATAGGTTAGTATTAATTGCTTTCAATGTTGTTCACAAACAAGTTTCTCCATAAAGTGGATTTCGCATGGTGTCCCTAAAAGTGTCTTGCCCTGCTGTCATCCAGTCGTATAATACACATTAATTAACTGAGATATCGATACAAAGCCTTCTTTACGCTTCCTTCTTCAAATACAAAATCACTGAAATGCACTTTGTATAATTCTAAACCAACACTACAATAAATCAAACGAAAATAGCCACTGTTCACAGTTAAGCATTGGTAGGGTTCATCGGCATTTTAGTTGGTAATGGTTGCAAGATTTTCCATCAGGTATTCCTATGGAAACAACCTGTGCCCCTCTCCTTGTCAGTTTGTTTCTGTTTTCTTATGGACCTGAATTTATTGACGAGGTTATTAACAAAAACCTTGCCAAGTCCTTCATTCTCACGTTCAGATATACCCACGATGTGATGTATTTAAATAAGAAGAAATGCATTGGGACCATCGATCGTATATATACCCTCCTGATCTGGAAGTCGAAGACACTACAGGCCCTTCTACTTAAGTCACATTCTTTGATAGATACAACATGACCAACATGGACGGATTATTAATAAGCTGCACGATAAGCGGGGCGATTTCGGCTTTCGGATCATGAACTTTCAAGTTCTCGATGGGCGGAAGTGACGTTGCATTTCTTGGAGACGACCTTGATTTCCAACATAGCGACAGAGCAGATACGTAAATATACAATATCAGTTTAAAATGCAGCATTGCCTTTTCCTTACGATGTTTTAGTTCTTTCGTGATATGTCGCTTTCTTTAAGATTCTTTCTTCAAGACCAAGTGTTTTCTTCATGAGTCGGTTCCAGTCGTAAGGGAGAAATTATTCAAACATGTCTTGGATCATTGTTTAACTGACAAAAATATTTCATAGCGTGATAATGATAGGTCTTTGATATGTGTTGCTATGTTTGGAGCAGGAGACGCTTACCATTTTGGACCTCCTGGTTTCTGATGCCTTTTTTCGTCTTGCTGTTAATTCGGTTAGTTTGTTTTTAGCTATTTTGTGCCCACAGTGTGATATTTCTTTATCTATTTATTATATGTTGTTATTCTGAATGAGTCCTATCTTTATTTCTGCACCATTCTGTTTCTTATAAATTAGTAAGGTATGTAGCGTTATCGGGATGGAATAAACATATGAAATATCATCGATCATAACTACCAAATAAAAAGTACTTCTTGCTAACTGTAGATAAGAAAATACAAAAATTGTTTCTAATGTAAAAATGTGAAGGCGATCGATTTCACTAGACCAGAAACAGGTTGCGTTGCATGGCAGCAAATAACAATCATTAACATGTAATAGACAAATATCGAGCTAGTGACATTCCCGTACTAAATTGGTGAACATATGCAGATACTAGCTACCGTGGAGATTCTTTTGGAGCACAATATTTGTTTACAACAGTGCACCACTGGCACTAGCCTTGATTGAAGATAATTTTATATAATCAAGCTTGCTGACTCGTTTGCCCTTGCAAAATGACCCTGTTTCAGAAAATTTAAGAATGAGTCACTGTAACGACGGTCAACCGTCGGTTTTAGGCAGAACCTAAAAATGTATACAATTAATTAGATACAAATTTACTTATACGCATTATCACACTCACTCTTAATCAATACACCATCTGAACATAATAAAAAAATTCCTCAGTTAACCAGTCTGCTAATGAAAAGAAAATGTTCCCAAACACAATGATTCAATGGCACAAAGTGTTCTACGTCAACAGAAAAACAAAAAATACAATGTACCGCAGAACAGCATACTCCCTGGTTTCCGACGTCACTTATGATGTAGATACACACATTATGTTGTTTTTTTGCACCTATATACAAAATGTAAGGACCTAGGTCACCACATGCGACTAACCGCTAGTCGCCACACGGAGATGGTCGCTCCATCCGGTCGACACCCAATGACCTTCCTTCCTATTAGAAATAATAATAATAATAACATATCTATTTATACAGGGTCACATATTTAGATATAATCTAATTTTCAATATGGCCCTGTGAAACAGAGGCAGAATGTAAGGACATGGACAATGCAAACGTCAAAACATACAGAGTGAAATCTGACATTGGACACACAATTTATATAAATACATTGCAATATGGACAAGTAACAATTATAAAATAAGAAACGATTAATATCAGAGTGATTACATATTGTTAGAATATTGCATAAAAATAAAGATTCATATAACTACTAACAGTAAGATTTCCTCCTAAATTGCTACTTATGTCATTCCGTAATGTTGTACAAGTATACAAGAGAAAACGTGTGACTACAAATGTCGTAACATTAGTCAAACTAGATGGTGCATCACATTGTAAAATTTTAGAAGTTAAACACATTTTCTACTACAACAGTTATCTAAGATCGGTAGCTAGTGTAGTTAAGATAAGCAGAAGGGGTAAATTAATCAGTTAATCTTAAAATAATCCTGGCTGGTTAGAATTTGATGGTTTGTACCAAAAGATGGACAATACATAAAGTGTGGAAACCATACTGCTAAAACTGTTCTACATTTGTAGGATATATCTTCAGACATAAATTATCTTACTCTTTTACAACTCCAAGTTTACGATGAATTTTCTTTGTTACATATTCAATGTGACCTTTCTATGATAGATTTTTCTAAGAAAGTGTGACTTACCATAGCCATTCTTTTTCATCTTTTCGTTCATTTGATGTCATTTCCTTGAATATGTTTTGTCCACTTTTTATTTGCCAAAGTGACCTCTTCTGTGTTGACGGGCCATTAGTAATCCAATGATATGTTTTGGCGTTTAGCATTAGTGTTGTCTGACATATTTAAAAAGAATGGTAATTGCGATTCTAGAAAGCTATTTGAGTTCCTTTTTTAATTCTGCAGAGGAACCAAGGGAAAACACTGTGAAGTGTGTACAGAAGTATTTAACGTTTGAGGCCGCCTGTTTGTGGAAGAGTCTCTCCAATGAATTTGGAAGAATTGAAAAGGATTTCAGGAGGCTGGTCCATTCCTGGGATGGTCCCATATGCCTTTGCAATATTTAGAGGTTATTATATGACCATTTTGATATCATATCTCTTATCAGCTCGAGAGTCCCGATATCAGCCCGAGGGGCCGAAGGGCCCGAGAGCTGGTGTCGGGACCGAGGGCTGATAAGAGATATGATATCAAAATGGTCATATTATAAACTTTTTATCATATGTTCAAGTAACAAAAAATCAGGTCAACAGGAAAAACAATTAGATCATTTATTGTCTGTTGATGCTAGATTGGAATCCTTTTAAACTTGTTGGTTCATACTCGCTGCCGTCTG
>JAUMHH010194090.1:0-29648 GCA_032359455.1 Chlamys rubida
TTATATTTATGAATAAATGCCGACTCCGTCCGTGCTATCGGTCGAGCAGCTATTTGCTATTTAGGTGTTGTGTTATGTTTGCCTTGGTACGTAAAAGGAGTATATAGAGGACGTGTATATCTCTGCTATTACATAGATCTACAATCGATATCTAGCTGAAACGAATTTAGTATCACGTTAATTGGGGTGACAGGTCAAGAGCGATAACTCGGGTTTGTTTAATGTAATCAAGACAAACTGACCAATACTCAAGTACAATCAAATGAAATCTGACCAACACCCCACATTAAAAGTACTTTCAAGTAATGAATCGGTAATGAGACGTCCTAAGGATACTCCTAATGGTGTTTTTATAATAAAAAATATTCAAAATGTAAATTTATTGTCACCGATTGTTGAAAATGAAATGTCAGAAGGTAATATTTTATAAAAATCCATAGGTATCCATTACGAAAGGTATTCGGTTTTTTAATGAGGTTCGGGTGGGTGAGAAAAAATAATTTCATCACGATTATCCAACGTATTTCACTAAAAACACACCTTAAAAAATAATATTTACAATTGCCACGGTCTTGGAATCGATAACGAAAGTGTGAGCAAGTGTAACACAACACGAGTGACAAGGGTTGATGGTTGGTTAAACGTTTATTCTGGTAACCTCAAGTATTAGGTTCGGTCTCGCTCTCAGTCGTCTTCGAGCTGTCTCTAGCTGTACTAGCTCTAGCCCATCTCTAGCCGTCCCTAGCCCTTCTCGCCTCTTCTCTAGCCGTCCCTAGCCTTTCTAACCTCTTCTCTAGCCGCCCCTTGCTCTTCTCCCTCGCTCTCCCCCTCTCTCCCATTATCCCCTTTCTAGGTTATATTTATACTCGATTATAATCTATTGGTACGTGCATAGATGACCAGTTGAGACTTGAAGACCATATCAGCCCTTATCTACCATAAGATCCATACGCCCCACATAATAAATTAGTACGTGCATAGATGGTCAGTTGAGACTTTAAGATCATATCTATATAATCATTGATTCACCGAGCTATTCCCGATATACGTAATCATTACACCACGTTGTCCGAGCTGTTGTCCGAGCTATTCCCGATACTCATAATCAAAGCTAGCAAATAAAGCTAGCCAATAATCAAGGGTCCATAAGCCCCACAGAATAGAAGGTCATTTGAGACTTTTAGATTATATCTTCATAACCCTGGATTGACCGAGGTATTCTCGATGTACGTAATCTATTACATAACGTCGTAACACTGGCTGTGCTACATATGATATAAAAGAGGATATTTACTTCTAGCCAGGTGAAGCCAAATTGACTTCATAGTTCCTTTGTTGAAAGTCATATGATACCAGACACGATGTTTGAAGCGAGATTGTCATATTATTGAAGAGTATATGAAACTGAAGCCAATTTTCATTATGACTTTTCGTTGAATCTGGGAGCTGTTCAAATAAACAAAAGCGTCCAACCAAATGTATACAGACATATAACGTATCAGTGATATTGTATTTCTTAAACAAGTCATTACAATACTATCGTCACGATGGAATTAATGAGAGACAGAACGAAAATAAAAGAATATTATAATGATCCTGTTACGACCACATCACAAAAAATAACCTTTGCAATGTTTTAATAACGGCTGAAAATCATCAATACAGAATTCCTTGCGCAATATTGTCATTTCAAAGAAATATCATACAAAACTAAACATCATATTTTTCAGCTGGACTATTGTAAACCATCATTGTAGGCTGTACACTGTAAATCATCAATGTGGGTTGTACAATTGTAAATCATCATTGTAGGCTGTACAACTGTCAATCATCAATGTAGGCTGTACAACTGTCAATCATCAATATAGGCTGTACAACTTAAAAATCATCACTATATGCTGTACACTGTCATTCATCCCTGTAGGCTGTATAACTGTCAATCAACACTGTAGGCTGTACACAGTCAATCATCAATGTAGGCTTTACAACTGTCAATCATCACTGAAGGCAGTACACTGTCAATCATCATTGTAGGCTTTACAACTGTCAATCATCACTGAAGGCAGTACACTGTCAATCATCATTGTAGGCAGTACACTGTCAATCATCACTGTAGGCTGTATAACTGTCAATCATCACTGTAGGCAGTACACTGTAAATCATCACTGTAGGGTGTATACTATCAATAATCACTGTATGCAGTACAACTGTCAATCAGCACTGTAGGCTGTACACGGTCAATCATCAATGTAGGCAGTACACTGTCAATCATCACTGTAGGCAGTACACTTTCAATCATCACTGTAGGCTGTATAACTGTCAATCATCACTGCAGGCAGTACACTGTCAATCATCATTGTAGGCTTTACAACTGTAAATCATCACTGCAGGCTGTACACTGTCAATCATCACTGTAAGCTGTATAACTGTAAACCATCACTGTAGGTTGTACAACTGGCAATCAGCACTATAGGCTGTATACTATCAATCATCACTGTAGGCTGTACAACTGTAAATCATCACTGTAGGCTGTACACTGTCAATCATCCCTGTAGGCTGTATACTACTAATCATCCCTGTAGGCTGTATAACTGTCAATCATCACTGTAGGCTGTACAACTGTCAATCATCACTGTAGGCGGTACACTGTCAATCATCCCTGTAGGCTGTATACTATCAATCATCACTGTAGGCTGCACACTGTCAATCATCACTGTAGGCAGTAAACTGTCAATTGTCAATCTAGGCTGTAAAATTGTAAACCATCATAGTAGGCTGTATTGCGTTTAATATGTGATTTAAATTGATAAATGGGAGGGTTTCTCCTGACTTTAACTGGAATAGAGGTCCAGCTGTTGATAACAGAGGGCAAGAAAGATCTTTGATACACATTAGAATGACAATGAATGGGGGGCGATAGTTGTAACATCCGAATGTCTAGTATTATGGCTATGTATTCCAGTGACTGATTGTGGTACAAGACGGTTGAGGTATTGGGGGTATTTTGGTAGAACATTTTGTGGAAAACAATTAGTTTGTGTTGATGTCTACGTTCAATTAGTTTGTTCCAGCCTACTTCTATATACAGTTTATCTATGCTTGTCAGTTTGGTTGCACCAGATACAATCCTAGCTGCCTCAGTATTAATCTGTTCCAGTTTAGCACTATATTCATCGGTAATATTATCCCACACTACGTCAGCATATTCAATAATAGGTCTGATAAATGAAAAGTAACTAGTCTGTAATGTGTTTCGGTCGAGTTTGATTTTAGAGAACGTAGAATATTGATTCTGACTGAGGCTTTATTAATAATGCAGTTTACATGCTTGACCCAACTCTTCCATTACCTTTGAATCGTTAATTTATATATTTTTTTATAATAATCTAATTAAGGATTGAGTATCAGGTTGAAGCCAGCTTAGTTTAAAAATTGAATAGTATAATATGACAGTTTTTTTTACTATTCTTCATCAGCTGTCCGGTGTTCCAGGAGAGTTGTGCTTCAGTCTGAATTACCTTCCAAACATGGACAAAATCAAGGTGCTCATTCTCAGTGCAAGAAAATTACGTCAGCTCTGTTTCGACAAGGACTCGGGTAAGTCTGCAGATCTTCATATCATTTTGTTATATTTCTGAAAATGTTCATCTCGCATTACCATATTTTCCAAGCAAATTGATATGTAGACTTCAAACGTTTTGGATATGGATATAAACGTTTTCTTCAGGATAAATTTTTAGTAGTCTACTCTTAAATGTTGGTCTGATTTAGAAACAGTCGTATATAGTCTGATTTGAATGGGGGAAACAAATTGAATTGCAGATTAAGATATTATTTGTACACTTACACAAAACTAATATTATTTTCAAATAATTTAATCTTGCTTGTAACAAGCATTTTCATTGGCTTAAACAATTATGTTATCAGCCCATAACGTACAAAAATGACGTCGCCGTTTGTAACGTCGCTTTTGATTGGCTGAAACAGCAGCGCAATAATTTCTAAGAGAAAAGAGTCCATCAATAAAAGTGGATTTCCACAGGGATTGTGTATAGTAGATTAAATAATAAGGATTAACTTAAAACACAAAAAACGGAGTGTACTCTAAATAAACCGCGAAGTGGTTAATAATGAGAGTACACTCCGGGTTTTTGTGTTATAGCTCCATAACATGAAAATATAATCAAGTTAATCCTTAAATAATGAAGAATTATTGATTGAAAAAGATTACTCATTCTTGAAATCTTCTACAAAGTAAATGGACCAGTTATGACATTATAACATAGAGCCGAAAAATGTATTTGTCTAAACATTAGAAACACAACTTGTGTGATATTCAAATAAGGGAGAACGTATGATGTTATATTGTTTGGAATTTATACAGGGACATACGTGCGGATCAACATGATGCATGGGCGAAAACTACACAAGGTGAAAAGGACCGCAACCTACCGCGCCACCACCGACCCCACCTTCAACGAATCTTTCTCATTTTCTCTAGTCGGCAAGGTCCTTGACTCTTGCAGCTTCGAAATATGCGTCATGACGTCATCAAAGTCGCCGCGAAGTCATGACGACGTCTATGGCAGGGTTGTGGTTGGTTCTTTCATGTTTTCTCGTGGCGACGAACTATTACATTGGCAAGAAATGATGTCTCAGCCACGCACACCCGTGCAGAGATGGCACACACTCGCCGGTAACGGCAATGGTCACTAACAGGGCTATAGATATAGACAGCCAATAATCAAGCAACGATCCATGCAGGTCCAGGTACTCCATACATTTGTATCTACTATACTGTGAACCCAACATTTCCGATTCCTAAGTAAACTCTCACTGACGAAAACGGTGCTTTTCTAGCGCCGTACACCTAATCAAGGGAGATAAACACCCTGGATATAGTAACTGACTCCGACTGAAGTATGGTGATATGGAAACAATGATCAATTTATCAAATTCAAAGTAAACAAATCGCTTCCAATGACGACGAGTTTACAAAGAAGTTATGTCACAAATTAGCTGAAGTTGTGCAAATCAGCCGAATAACTGAACGTTTAGTTGAACAAGGAAATATCCACTGTGCTTATACCGTGGGAAAGTATGTTGTCAGAATACACAAGTTTCTTACACTGATCTGATGCTGTATGTTTCCAAAGTTATACTTTCCTTTGGGAGAATATCTGTATGTGATGGAAGGGGATTCTGAATTTGCCTCCGACATACACGGATAGGCTATAAAGCATATTGATAACGATAACAATACACAGTCTCACCTTTTTAGTACAATGTGTAGTAAGATGTCATACAGAACAACATACAAAAGTCTGTATCAAATTAACGTAATCTGCTTAAATCGGGACATTGCTGGCTATAATACAGAACAAGCATAGTATGTACATTTGTAACTGACAGACATACATAAGTAACCTGATTTGAATTGGATTGGTTAAAATGATAGGGGCGTAGCGTAGAATGCATGACAACGTCCTAAAGGTCCTCGGTGCACGGAAGCAATGTTACGTACCAAATGACCTCGGTGCACGGAAGCAATTTAACGTACTAAATGACCTCGGTGCACGGGAGCAATGTTACGTACTAAATGACCTGGGTACACGGGAGCAATTTAACGTACTAAATAACCTCAGTGCACTGGAGTATTTTAGATGACATCGGTACTCGTAACCAGTCAGGTAGCAGCTTTTTACGACAAGTAAGCTAAATTATTATAGTGGTAAACATAACTGTTACTCTGTGTTAATTCTATCGTTCCTGTTTCCTATTTCGAGACCATATAATGCCTAAATATGGGCCGAATAGCTAACCCACTACTCCAAATTGTGTATCATATGTGTTAAACGCAGTTTATTATTATATTTAATACAAAACATATATGTATACAAATATCAAATATATATATTAAATAAAGCATAATATGCATGTTTATTTTGTCTGAATGATTTTGGAATACAGGTTGAAAAAAACAACAAGAAAAAATACCGAGGGACAACAAAACCCTGATTTGAAGTCAAAATCGATAAAACTAGGGCAAAATATGTCAAAATCGATAAAACTAGGGTAAAATATGTCAAAATCGATAAAACTAGGGCAAAATATGTCAAAATCGATAAAACTAGGGCAAAATATGAACAGAGGAAAGACTTACATGGAGATCCATGAAAAAAGTACCAGGATAATAAGAACAGGTGGTCCGAAAAGGTAAGCGTCTTCTGCTTCATCGATGACGCCCGCCATGTACATCTCAGTAATCATTCTCACAATATCCTCCTCAGTATTCTCAAAAAACATAAAGGTCTAAAATAATTTACATTTATGTATTTATATCGTCGTAAGCCTTTCTTTGAAAAGTCAGTTCTCATAACAAGAGAACATTGACGTTCTCTCAGTTTGGTATGATGAATGGTAGTGTTAAGGGTCGAAAAGTCAAATTTTGATAGAAGAAACAGTGTTGAAAGACGGTTGTTCAAGGTTGATCAAAAGATGCGTTGGGTTCTTCAAAATCCACATACCGTTTATTCCACTTCTTGAGTATACAGAATCATAAAACGACTGCAACCCTGATTTAATGGTATTGCGAATGGTAGTGAGAAATTTGGATAATGACTGGTTGAGTATCTAGAAGAGCCAGCAATCAAACATTGTTTATAAGGAATCTTGTGAAGTTTTGCAATCCAATACAAACGAGGCAGGTATATATCCGTATCGTTAGTGGGTATTCGGAAAGACTGTTTTGTTTTTCGAAAATTGGAAAAATTTTGGGTAGGAGCTCCCTGGTTATCTAGCAAGCCTAGATCTTTCTGCAAGCTGGTAATGTAATAGTGTTTGCAAAGATTAAGTCGTGATATGCTTTGTCTGCAGACCCAACTACATACCTATTATGCGGATCGTTGTGTGTGGTTTGGACATCTGAGTCAAGAAATGCAGATTTGTGATTTGCTTTATATTTTATATTTCAAGCATATATTTATTTTTTGTATGATGGACCTGATGGATGTGACCCACTCTGAAAGTGAATCCAAATCCAAATCCAATACGTTAAAAGAGGATGGATAAGTACATGTATAATATTACGGCTGTAACATTTGAAATATATCTGATAATTTTTCATAATGATAAAAATATATCTGATGTCGTCTGTCGCCTTTATTACGCTACAAATCACCGTATAACAACATAAGTGATTGTTTCACAGCTTTACGTTCGTCTTTATCACAAGTTACTACAATACCCTTTATATTTGGTCATCATGTATCATTTGCTTCCACAGCATATCACTTTGAATATTCACATAACGTATTCTCTACCCCAAATCATGCTTCACGTTTTCACCATACTTCATTACAAATCACTGCAGCTCCTGACTTCACATGTCAACTGTGACAGGCGTCCGATAACGCCACGTCTTGGCTTCATGTAGCGCCTAGTCTAATGCATTTTTTTTCTGTAATTGCTGGCTTCACGTATTGGTTTGATCATCTAACCATCGAGTAACTAGCTGGCTTCACGTATTGGTTTGATCATCTAACCATCGAGTAACTAGCTGGCTTCACCTATTGGTTTGATCATCTAACCATCGAGTAACTAGCTGGCTTCACGTATCACCCTTGTTCAACTACAGATAACCTATTCTTGTTCCACTACAGATCATAATTATATTACCTTTACCTACAAACAATCTGTTGCTTTAGTTTTGTGATCGATTTGGTTTAGGGCTTATACCTCGAGCCAGCGTACTTGTTGTCCTTGCACGTATTCATGTACAACCATCTCGCAACTCTGTCGAGATGTAAGGCAGTTTCATAAAAACAAACTTACACAATATTCAATATACTTTAGCACTTTGTATTGTGAATTTTGTTTATGACAATATTAAGTTAAACAATAAAACGTATTCAAACAATGCATTTGAAACAGAAAATTAAAGACTGCTTCAAAAGAGGGTTCTTTGCACTCTTAGGATGTTTCTGTGAGTACAAAACCACATGATATCTTGGCTTCGTTCGTATTTGTTGATATTAAGGACAAGGAAATTACATTCAGACAATCATTATTATCTACACAGAAAATGCGAACACCAATAATAATATAAAAATACATTTTAATGAACCATGATAAACCTCAGTTAACGGGAGTGTATGACGTTTATATTTAATCAAGTATAGGAACGATAAATAACATTTACACTTCATATCTCAACGCGCAACTTCATACGTACCAGTATTTAAAAGGTGTAGCACTTTAATAAAACCAATTGATGTACTATTAAATTAAAGCAATTATGTGTCATCTGCATTCTGGAAACTGTGTCTTGATCAATTTTATATAAAAAACATGTAAATAAGTTAAATGTACCGGTACCGGTAGTTATTTTCAAATTATAAGTGATTTAAACAACATTTAAGGAAATCATTTTTCTTTCTCGAGTGATGTTAGTGGCACAACTAGCACCACACTCACTTGGACATTCAACTCACAAATCAACTCGCCACACCACGCACTACACCACGCACGACACCCAAACACACACCTACACACACGCTGTAGCACATTCACTAATTCTTTCATGCAAATATTCATTGAAGAGTCCAATGTCATATTAAAGTTCATATCACATTATTTAGTAACAAAAAGTGTCAATAGAGATGTACAACAAACGTTTGCTCTGATTGAGTGGAATCATTGGCAGTGACTTGTAATATTAAAACGATGTCACCATTTCCTCCTCTATATCCAAATGTAGGTCTCCAATGTTTGGATCACTACTTAAAGTCCCAGAAGGTGACGTATCTGAGAGAACGCTGTTGGTCTCTGTCTCTGTAGATGTTTCTGCACCGACCATAGATTCACCGGATATGTCCGTAGATCGGGCTTCCTCTCTGCTAATTGACGAGGTGTCCTTGTCGAGGTCCAGGTCGCCGTCATCCGTATCCCCAGTCTCCATGTCAATGTGTAATGTCGCTCTCTGCTGATTACCCACAGTTGTTTTTGGTTGTGGTGGAAACAATAAATTGCGTTCTGTACCACTACTACTGGGCCCTGACGCAACCTGCTTATACTGCTCTGGCTCTACCCTCTTTTCTGTGGAACTTGTATCGGGATATACCTCGGTGCCAGGGGACTCGTTGTCATCAACGTTACTTGAGCTGGAGGAATCATTCTCTACTCCACTGTCTGCACCATTCGTCACAGGATGCTCCAGTACAAACGCTTCATTATCAAAGTCCATCCTCAATTCCTGAGACTCGTAAAGCATAGACCTCGTTTTGTTCGCTGCCAGTCCAGAAGGTGTGTTGACACTATAAAATATATGAAATTATTTAATGTCTGTGCTAATTAAATGTAAGGTATATTTTGTAGTTTCGATCGTTAGTTTTCGGTCTGAATCATTTATCAGTTCGTCGATGACAAATCCACTGTGTAAGCATACTAGACTGAACCTGGTCCAAGTTTAAAGTAGACATTAAAGAGCATTTAATTGTATTTTTATGTTGTAAATAGATGTAACCAACATTAATTTGTATATTATTGAATGTATGTATCATTCGAAAAGGTTTGGAAAAAATTGTACTCAGTTCTAGGTGGCTTTCGTTGATTAACATATTTACAAAACAAAATAAATTATTTTAAACAAATATATCTCCTTTAACGTAATATATCATTAATTTTACATTTTACAGGCCAGCACTAAACGCCAACTAAAATGTATATTGGAAACCGAAATTTGATCACAACTGAACAAGTTCGACTGTTTACTTGCCAGAAGTACTTTTTCTCTCGCATCAAAATATCACTACCACCCCATTTAACATATTCAAAATTGCTTTCATGGAACATTATTCTCGTAACAACCCAATGAAAGAAATGTGTCTGGTGTTTTGGGGGATGCATTCAACAAAACCCCAAATAATGGATACGTCTTTCTTGTCATGTTCCTGCAACGTCTTTTACGTTAACAAGTGATTCAGAACGGAGAAATCGGTACACGGATTCACTCAGTACATTCCCGTCCGCAAACTGTGGTTTCTTATTAAGTGTTAAAAATCACTTTCAAATAGTTCATCGGATGTTTTGATATCTGTGCTTTTTAATTTCCAAACTGCAAAAAATATCATTGTCCATAACTTGTAATATTATGATATAATAACAATTTTTGGGTGGTTGAATAACACTTTTGCTAATAAAGCACAGGAGAAGAACAAAACAAAGACATACCCAAGCCTGCACACATATACATATATGTAAAGTTATCAAAGCTAGAGAAAAACACTAATATAGATTACGAACACATACCAACACACAAACAAACACATAGTCGTAAACTTATGGATATGCTTAAAATCATTGAACACGTGCGGTATACTAAGGTGCTAATAAGAGATATTGAAGAAATACAAAGCTAGCCTATTCGAATTATATTCGAAAAAATAGTAAACTGTCAAAAATCAAATGTCCGTGCAAGATTGTTTGACTGGGAACCTAAAGGCCAAACACTGGCATCCTAATCTATACTAAAGTAAATAGTACAGTGAACCTCTAAACTGATGCAAAGATCGGGTCAAATATCAATAAATGAGATTTATTTTATTTGTTCTTATTTCACTTCAATTTACCGAAGAATGATTTATATCTACAGTTTATAAGCATATCACCATTCACATGTATTTTGTAAATCATTAAGAAACGAAACAAAGTTATCAGGATTGTGCATAATTCCCAAAGAAGGCGGAGGTCGGTCGGTTAGAAGAAAGTTACAAGGCTGACAGATTAATATATTTAGACAAGCAACTCCAACTTAGAAAAATGCTTTACACACAACTCTTCTTCGTTTACGAAACACAAAACGCTGGCATTTGTTTTACCTTAAAATGATGAAATTTGTGTAAACGTATCGTTTAAGACTTGGTACAAGTTCTTTTTTTCCTGTTTTTATTCATTAACTTACCTAATTTATCAAACGGATGATTATGCCAATTTTCTATTTAAAGATGCATATTGGTACATTAATATATCAACAGATCTCAATGATTGGCGATCAAAATACCAAAATAGAACAAAATAACAAAGTCAAATCATCTGTTTAACCCCTGGTATCACCATGAATAAAACCGTTAAATTGTAAACTGTTATATCTTCAACACTGCCAGACAAAACACGTGTCCATCCCCACCCATTTGCGCTCTATCCTCTTTTCCTATTATATAAAAACATGTTGCTTACGATAGAAATCACTTCTTCAAAAATAAAATTAACTCTGAAAATATTGAAAATTATGTAAAGCATGCCCACTGCGCCTATTTCATTCACCGGCTCACCTACCAACAGATCTAGACCTCAAATACGTACAGAGCGTGTAAAGTCATCAACATGGAGTATGGATAACGAAAAGGAATACTATAATACAATAAAAATTAACTAGTTTGGTTCGGTAATTTAACTCAAAAGAAAATAGCAACATATGCATGTATATATCATGTATGAGAGGAGGTACTAGTGACGGGATTACAACAACAATGCCCGAATGGGATTACCTGCCTCAGTAGTATGGCACTCTGTAGGAACCAACGGAATCCACATTTCAATGGCATACAGCAGAAGAGTTGTAAAGGATGACAACGGCTACTGACCACAGGTCAGATACTCCCTTACTGTTTACAATTTTCACAATCATCTATATCACACTCTGACTTTAATCTTGATTTGTTACGTACATGTATCTGATCTGATAAATGTTTGTAGACTGAGAAAGTTATTGTTATACATTAAACGCTGGGATAAACCTATCGGTATACATTTTAACACAAACGCTACGCACGTGCTACAGTCACGCCACGAAGATACTACGGAACAATGAACGTGTACGGGTCTGTACATGCAATGGGATTTAGTAGTGGCAGTGTTCATTGTGTATGTTGCAGCGAAATACATTTTTGGCAAACTTTCAATTACCAAATTATGTAGGTGCCATCACACGTGTGTATCTTAATATGTTATCACTAAAACCATTTATTATGTGCAACATTTCTTTACAACAGACCATATAAGTACGTAATTAACTTAAATGAATTAATACATTTATATTTTCACACGATATGCCTTACCTGATTTTAATAGCCCTAAGCTATAGAAGCAACTTTGAAAAAAAACGCACGCCTCAACGTTCACCTAAATCTCACCTATCATCTAAAGCTGAAAATGATGTCTCCATATTAGGGTTGATGGCAGCAACAGCGATTTGACTTCCGACATCTGACCGGAGGCTTTCAAGCTCCCACATTTTCACCTCCTGCTCCCTTGCTTCGTGGAATCTGAGAAATGAAAGTGTCAAAATTGTTACACGATAGGACCAATGAGTGATTGAGCCTGTATTTTTTTTCACCTTCAAGAAAGCCAGTCGATCAGAATATTAATAAAGTTCATCAACTACTAGTATATTAGACTGGCTACCAGCCCCTAAGTTTTATGAAGAATTTCTCAGCTGCATTTTACTACTAGCTTATCTCCACCTAGTTTAGAAATCAGACATCCAGGTGATCAAATGTTTTAGAATTAAAGTTGTTTTCTTAATTATCCAATATACTAGAGACGGTGGCCAGTCTACTAGTATATCTAACAGCGCGATACAAAATTTCTACGTGATGCACAGAGTTTATCAACTTAAATGTAATTACTCCTTAAACGATATAAATCTCTTCCAATTTGTTAATTATTGAATAGTACTTACTGTTTCCATATGTGATTACCCGCGATGATCACAAGCAAGCATGCCACGAATATTAATACGGCTATTGTGAGAAGTGCGATTTCGGGAGCCGTCATTATACTTGACGAGTGTTTGACGGTCGTAGTTTGGACGTAACAGGTGACCCCTGTGCATTTGAACAGCTTAAAGATGTCAGCAAACTTTGCACTGATGATGCTGAAACACATCAATAATCCACCTTGTTTAACAGCATGTAAAGGAAACAAAATGGTGATTTAACCAGCGTTAACATATTTTTGTTATATTTGTTTGTTGCAGCATGCAGTATATAACGAAAAAGGGAACGGTCTTTCCCGGTAATATGTTGACGTTTGACTTATATATCATCTCATAGGTATAAGATAACCTTATTACGAATGTAGGTGATTCAACTTCTATTTAGGTCTATAGGAAGCGGATGAAGTAATATGTATGTAGGTGACTGACAGCCTTGGTAGGTAGCGAATGGCTCTATTTCGTGTGCAGGTGAATTAACTTCCTTAGGAAGAATATTATTAGTTTATATGATTGAACTCCTCTGTGAAGCGGGTGAATCTATTTCGTGTGCAGGTGATTAACCGCATTTATAGGTAGAGGATGAATATATTACGTGTGGAGGTTGTTGAACTCCTCTGTTGAAAACAAACGTCTGTTTCGGTGTTCTGTTCAAACACATCTGTATTTTGTAAGTAACAAAACGAGCACCATCTATTCTACTTAGCTACTCCTTAATGACAAGACTATGGATGATTCAGACATATACACCTGTATTATGTAACGTGAGATAATGTCGCCAACTTACCTACTCAGCTCCTCGTTAGAGAGAAGACGACCAGTGGTGCGATTGGTGGCGTAGAGTAGAAGATCTGTCCTGTCAACAAACGACACATAAACAAGGTGATGGTAATAAGACAAAAATGTAGAATCTAGGTATAAGACAACATAAGTAAGACAGGTGAAATATATAAACGATGAAGCTTTAATATTTCAGCCATTTTCGTCCTCACTTTATGTGGTTAGACGACTTCGGATAATACTCAATAGAATATGACTAATTGAATATGTCCCTGCCTAGGGGTTGAAATAGGGGAATCTCAACCAGAGGTGGGAGTTTCTTAAGTTACCAAATAAGAGGCTTGTCGAGTTAGTTGTTACCCTGCTGACCCTGTGTCGTAAATACTTATTCCTTCTGACTCAACCCTAGGGTAAGACAAGGATGTCTCACACCGGGTAAAAGGGTATATAGATCAGTCCAGGTTTAGAGAAACACGTTTCTCTTACCCTGGACAGGTGCATCCGCACTTTTACCGGTGTGAGATTTCCTTGTCTCACCCTAGGGTTGAGACTGGGGGATTCCCCTATTCATAGCAATGGTATGAAGTCACTTCAACAATACAATGACGTCACGTCAACAATCCATCAACGTCACGTCAACCCTGAATTTAGCATGTAACGTTATCATTACATTGTGTATAATTTACATTGTGTATATTATACACAATGGGAGAACAGGGTAAGAGAAAAAGAATCATTCACCCCCTTGTGGGTAAGATAGGTGAATCTCAACCTTCGGGGAAGATTTTTAAAGTGCCAAACACGAGGCTTTGCCGAGGCTTGAGATTCACCTATCTTTCCCCAAAGGTTGTGAGAGATTCTATTAATCCCACATATGCGTTGCACATTGGATACGTGTATCTTTCATAGGCAAGGCTGGGAGAACAATATGTCGCTTATTTTACTTGTAAAAGTCGCTGCATAATATGACAAGTGGGCTAGTGATTACTGTATTAACGAAACATGATTGTACTATAGCGTCTATATTAAAGACAAATCAAAACTGAAAGTCGATGCAAGCAACAAAAATAACATGATAATTCCTGATCATGCTGAAATATCCTTACATTCAACTTCAGTTACTTAGTTATTTATGCTATATTGCGAACATGTACCTTTCTATTCGAGTATTGGACTGTTGTCATATATATCCATAGTAGATATATTCTACGTTTTACATATACTTTATATTTTACCATTTTTAAATATTTCAATAATATTTTAATACTATAGAAAAATACATTCTCCAATATTAACCATTTTGTTAAAAACAAGGTATACATCTGTAACAAGGATAAATTCAAATATTAAGTAACAAACGTAAAAAGAGTCCATAACTGTCGAGAAAGACATGGTTTAATACCATAAAACAAGTGTAGAGCTGCCGAATCGTTATTGGTAATTTGCATTATGCTCTGATAGAGTTTCTGTTTCGTTTTGAAAGTATGTAGGGCAAACTTCGAAAATGATAGAGAAATACCACAACTTACGACTCACAGGTATAATCATCTGAAGTCAGCGTTAAATGAAATCTTTGTTAAACTAAGATAGTAGCGAGTAGGTCATCGAGGATATTTTATACAGGCATGACTAGTTAGACACATACATTGTCCTAATTACATGATATTATGTTATGGACGTACTTGTCTGGCTCTACTTCCGTAGAGATGTGTGCTTTGTATCCCTCCACCGTGATGTTTACTCCCAGTATTGAACTCAAGTTCCTACAAAAAATAAAATTGCGAACTTTCAGTCATCACGAGTGGTGTGGTTAGCCAATTGATGTAGTGTTATATATTTCGTGTACATTAAGATCAGTTTTAAAAAAAAATAGTACAATAGTAAATGCTTACGCAATTAAGGCTTGCTTCTGTTTCTCAAATTCTTGAGGCGCCATCGGAATCACATATGTTAGTCTGTCAGCGTCCGGTATTGTTATAATCTGGAACAAACACTAACACGTGTAACGCGTAACATCTACGGGGTAAGACGTTTCAAAGAAATTCCATACATTCGCATGATTTAAGAACAAGATTCATGGAAGCAGAAATGACGTCACAAATGACGTCAAAAGTTTCATTTTGATGCAATTTCCGTCCTGTGCAATATATATAACAATTTTCCGAACAACTTGATATTTCTTGCGTCTCAACGACTCAAGAAATTTTAGGACTCAATAATAACTCACTAAGCAGCGCCTGCCAGGCCGATGAAGCCGACTGTGATACTCATACAGAGACAGTTCGTCTCAATTGCGCAGGAATAAAAATGTTCTCGAAAGCTCGCACAAATTAGTTTTAAGCAGTTTGAATGCAAAATAACCTTAGCATGAATTTAAAAAAAAAATTAAATTAAAAATATCATAAAATAAATCGTTTAGCCTCCTAGATATTTTGTTCCTGTAATGTCATATTAACATACATTTTTTTTGTATTACACAGTTGTGCGGCGTTAGTATTTGTCCGGTTATTGTCATGGTAAACAATGTAAATAGTTGACCTTGGTATGTTTTCCGAATTTTTTGTATCTTAAACTTTACAACTTCGACATTTCAATGCGCACAAAAATGTTATAACAGTATGACTTACCGTAATATTGACATATGACGAGAGACCACCTTCATCAGTGGCAGTCACCGTCAGTTTGTATGAGCCTAATTTTAGCGAGCTCTTCAGCAGTATTCTGGTGCTATTGCCGCTATCAAGGAAGAATGGAAGTTCGGCGCCGTTTATCAGACTGTATGTTATGGTGCTGGTATCGTCGGGGTCAAAGGCCTGGTAATAAATGCAATACATTACATGTCTTTCAATTAGAAGTGAATGATATCAGTGACGGTACGACGTTTTATTTTGCTTGACGGCTTTAAGGTTATATAACATACCACTCCCCTATGATATAGAAGGATACTCTTAACTAAAGTGATAGGTTTTTGAGCTTCGAGGCCGAATGCTGAACTTGAAACATCTTATTCCGAAAGTTGAAATATTTTCTTGTAATGATGAACGCATTGCACTGCATCGTAAAATGGCGCATACAATTGGCTATAACCATTATGAGGAGGTCTTATTATTAAACGATGTCGCTGCATATATGCACAAATTAATGACGCGATCCAATTGTTAAGTTTTGGACGTTTTAAGAATAAGGCACACGTAAGTTGTTTTCCTGTAGGACGATCAAACAAACTTATCTTCTAACTAGTAAAAAAAGGAAATAGACAGACAGACAGACAGAAAAACTGAAAACATACTATTTCTAACGGTTCATGGTTGAACCATATCTTTATATGCTTGGTACAAAGCTAAGCGTTTACATTTAAACTTGAAACTGATGAGCTATTTATTGATGTTGTGGAAATGTATTTTCAGATACCTGTTTCCATTAGCACCAGAACATATATATTGAAAATGCAAGCAATACTGCATGAACAAATGTTAATCTGATGACGTACATTGTAACATGCAAGCTAGAAAAACCACCTACCTGTAGCTCAGCAACTTTTCCCGCCAGTTGCAGATTGACTGGTACACGATAAACGTGTTTAGTATCGGCGGCAAAGTGGGGAGGGTTATCATTCACGTCCCCAACCCTGACTGTTACTGTTACTTGTCCCAAAGAGTCTGTAACATCGGGGAAAGGCAACATATAAATGGACAACATGTAGCCAAGCAAAGTCATTATTGTTCATTAAACTAACTATCATGTATCACAATAACATTAGTATATTCCAATAGTATTTAATTATATGAGTGATAAATAATTTTTGAAAAAAACAAATAATTTTTGAAATATATGTCTTTGGAAAATAAGTAAAATATTAATAGATGTTGCACATGATATGGAAACAAATCCAAGATTTCAACACATAAAGCATATTTTTCCGTACAAAAATATGATCAAGGTAATTCCTTCCAGTTCTAGCACTGATTTCATGTTTCTCTAGAGCTCGACGTCTTCCTACTTGTCAGGTTTGCTCAATGTGTACTATCAAGTTGAAAAATCGAGATGCCGACATCAATTTTCAATATCAATTTAATAAACTATCAACAAAAAAAACTTGATTTCTGATCGCAAAGACATAATTTAAAGGATGTACATAGAGAAATCACACTGAATCCTAAATGTATTGTGTAACTTCTCGGTATACAGTGTAATACGTATATGTATATAAACGCTTCTAGAAATGTGATTGGTAAAAAAATGAAAATATATAAATAATGAGAAAATACCCAAATTGTATGTGGCAAATACGATTCCTTTTTAGGAAATTGACGTTTTATTGTGATGTCTTGGTTACAAAAGTACACATGATAAAGACGACACAAAATGATGACGTCCAAAATGCACACTGTTCAGTACCAATAATAAATAATCTCGTCCTTGCGTCCAAATGCTTATCGTATCATTTTGACGTACATAGATGGTGAACTATCACCGCTGGCTGCACGCGAGATGAAAACAAGTCAATCTTTGACAAATGTGTTCACGTGTCTGATTTTACAGCTTTACTGGAATAATCGGATGTTTTAATTAACATATGGGTGTAAACTGAATTTGAATGAATAACTGTTAATTAAAAGGAAGCTATGTTGTTAATGTCCATACGTGTGAATAACGTTATATTACCACCAATAGATCGCCTCGACCTTTCGCTACTACGGATGACCTCGGCGGACACATGAAGAGTGTACGTGTCTGCTAGCTCCCGGTCAAGTTTCCTGAGGCAGTATATTTCACCAGTCGTTTCATTCACCACAAACGTATTACTCGTCTCTGTAAAAATATATACCAATGTGTTAACAAAGTATTCATCTCCTTCACGAAAGGGAACCGATTTCAAATATAACGTCAATGACTCTACAAACCTTTATTTAAATACCAGAGGGGAAGGAAAGGTAAACGTTTGCTGTATCTCACAAGAATAATGAATATAATATATGTGTATCCAATACCATTACAAAAGATAATTGGCTCAGTATTAAATCTTTTACATTATTTTACGTTGCTTTGATTGCACTTATTTATGACTGCAATAATCACTCTACCAACTGAGAAGGAAATATTGAGTTGTTAATCATCTACAATATAAAGATGAAAATAATTATGCGGTATGTACGCTACATTGTTGTGAACGACAATTATCTTTGTCTGAACTTTCCCGTGGCGTTACCGGCAATCATATCTCTGACGTACCTTCCGGTTGAACTGATATGAGAGTGTAGTGAACAGGGAACCCCGCCAATTCCTCGGTGGTGTTTAGATCTAACAACAGGCCACCCAGTTGGTTTTCCTGGACATCAGTCGTAAAATGACTTTTATTGAAGCTGGCAGGTTGATTCCGTATGTGAACCACAACCTGTGTGAAACAAACTTGGTACATTAAACTGATAGTCTTCATTCATGTGTGTTGTCAATGATATTTCATACTGTCACCAGTACGATCTGATAAAAAAATCTCAATATCGTGTTTCATTTTGCCTAATGCGTTCCGCTGGTGACAATTTTATAACAAAGTAAAACGTACCACAGCCGTGTCTGTCAAGTTGTCATCCTCCGCAAGTACTGGTAGAACGTAAGTGGACTTCCTAGAGTCCATCGCCTTACAGAGGTATATAACACCACTGGAGTTGTCAATACAGAACGTTTCTAAAACCTCGGGTGGGCAATCTAAACAACAAACACACGTTACGTCTTACACAACTGTGGGTTGAAGTGTTTTTTTTACATAATTGACTGCAATTCTTTGCAATAAGATAAGTTGTTTCCCAAGCTAATTTATGTTAAATGTGTCATGCAAAGCTAATATAAAACATTTATCACAATGAAACGATACCTACCAAAAATGGTGTAAGTAATGCCAGCATCTCCTGCCGTCAAGTTCAGTATTACGGAGTGTACAGGTGTGAAAGGTGACGTGTATATGTTGTACAGACGACTCGTGAAATGAGGGGCCGTGTCCGGTACGTCAAGAACAATTATAATCAAGGATACGTTGGAACTACGCATGGGGGATCCCAGATCATGTGCCACTAGTGTCAAATGGTACGTGTTCTTGGTCTCAAAATCAGTCATCCCGGACTTCCAAATGGTCCCGTCTATTGTACGAAAAGTGCAAATAAATAAATATTTATGTCCTACTGCCTCTACACACAATAACAAAAACAGAATCAATCAGAATGGGATAGTCAACAGTAACAGTGGAGATATCAAAATAGTTAGTAAAGGGAAAGTCTCAAAGAAACGATGTAAGCTACACGTTGGGAAAACAGATTCGCCGGCAATACCGGTAGAAATAAGTTGGTTTAAAACCTACCTGTTGGGTTAATGTAGAACGGAATGTTTCCCTCTTGTATACTATATACAACTGTTCCGTTATCACCTAAGTCGTCATCCGTCGCCGATACATTACAGATCTGTAAAGAAATCAAGTTCAAGGTCATTGCTTTCACTTCCTTCGTAATACCTTAGCCCTCCCTATAAATAAGTATTGTGACCTTGATGCGGAAAACAAATTATTGGAATTTGTTACATAGAATGATAACAATAATAATAATATACAACATTTATATAGCGCCCTATATAATTTGTGAAATTACTCTAAAGCGCTTTACAACATATGGATAATAGTATTAGTTATAATTGTGAAACAAAAACAAAGGCTTACAATCACTTTTATACATTTAAGCAAGCAGATAGATAGCAGATATGAATGAAGTTAGTTGTGAGCATCAATGCATTATTAGTAGTGGATTTGAAATGTCACTCATTGTTCAACATCCATTATATTTTTTAATAAAGTCTCAAGAATATAAAATAATATGTTCACCACTACTAGCACTTAGTACACGAGATACCTGCTGGAAGGACGCGTTCTCTAGCACAGAGCATGTGTAGTTAGTACGCTGGAACTGTGGCGAATTGTCATTGGTGTCCTTAATCTCTACCTTGACAACGGTTGTAGTGTTCAGAGGCGGCAATCCACTGTCCTCAGCCTGGAACAGAGCAGTAACCGTGTTACGGGTCATTATAGGTGCTAACCATTCATGGAATACACGAAAGCGATATCCGTATTTGCGATATAATGATAAAATAGATAATTTCCAAAATGGCCAAGGATACTCAAGTGTGTTGTTTTCAATAGCCCTACATGTTTAGCGGAATGAAAGTAATTCAATTTTGATTTTACTTTCTCTGATACAGAAACAGATTTCGAGATGATAAAACACGTGGGTCTTACCTGTACTATGAGATTGAAGTTTTGGTTTGTTTCCCTGTCCAATGTTCCGTTAATCATAAGATTACCTGTCTTTTCGTTGACATCGAATATATGACCTAAAATACAAACAGTACAATATTGTTTAATAGTACATGTATGCTATAACTTAGTTTATGTACTAAAGATGTACAAACATAATTTATTCTACCTTCGCTTCATCTGCTGCTGTTTGTCAATATAAAATCGTAACTGAACCTTTAACATCAAAAGTGATCATATAACATTTCGGATATCTTCACCGCAGTTGGTTGAGATATAAGTTTTTATCATTCTTATAGTTTCCGCTATTTCACTGTTAAGACTGTACGTAGAATGTTTAAACACATAAATGTATAGCTGCATAGACGGTAATATACCATATATCAATTTATACCAGTATAGTAAACGGTTATGCAAGATAAAATATATATATGTACAATTGCATTATATGTAGACTTAAAGTTCGACATAAAAGTATACACGTAAAGTAACGTAGACTGTAATGTACTAATATACATATTTACCCGTATAGTGCAAGGTAATATACGATAACTTTACTGTAAACTTACATTGTACATAACGGTATAGTACGATAACAGATTATACCTGTATAGTTAAGTAGACTGTAATGTATTTTAGCATTGCGTCCAGCGTCTTTGTCTATCGCTGAAACAGCCTCGATATCTAGTATGACGTCGATACCTTCCGTTACAGAAAGGACGTATGGCAGAAACTGAAACTGTGGCGCGTTGTCATTAACGTCTGTCACGTGAATGTTGACCTGTAACAATTAAAATGAGCGTCCTCCTTAAATAACTGCTACATTGTATATAATACATCACTAAGTATAGCAATAGGTAAGTATGATTAAAAACAGATACAGCTTACAAATGATGCGTAGGACATTAAACAAAAGTAGAACATATTACAAACAACAGATATTCAACATTTAAATTATTCAAATCAATCAATCTGATTAGAAATGCTTAAATATTGTCCAAACGAACAACGAGTTTTGTTCGATATACTTTTATATAATAGCTGACGTATATGACGTATATGACGAACCATTGTAAAAGCGGTTCTCTCTGGAGTTTTCCCATCTGTCACTTGAACAGCGAAGGTGTGCGATTCGCTCTCCTCCCGATCCAGTGTGCTATTTAGTGTAATGTTCCCCTGTAGAAAGATATCAAAAGAGTTTACACAGTTTCGCCGATGTTAAAACTATTTATAATATAAATAAATGTGGCCGATGTGAGCTCAAACCGTGTTTACTGTGTTTTCCTTGGAATGAACAAGAGTGAGAATTTACCATTGAGAGAAACATTTTCATTTTTAGAGTGATCACAAATATAATGAATATAAAATCCTGAAACGAACATGTGTTTATTCCTAATTCCCCCTTAACATAATATGTATTACATGTATGGTTTATTAAGCTATACTTATTCCTACCACACGTGTCAGCTTGTTGGTACTGTAGATATGGCACTGGGACAGGCAAGTTGGACATTTCTATTTATTACTTACATATTCCTTGGAAAGTATTATATAGCTGGGAAGGACAAGGAAGAATGCAAAAGGTGTATGTCAGAGAGTTAATAATATTTACAGAATTCTTAAATTGTATCAGGATGTAACATGGAATGACTAGGCGGTACATGTACGACGAGGGAGTATGTCAGATCGAGGTTGGTGTTTTATACTCACCGAGGCCTTGTCAAGTAACAGTAAGTGAGTGGGTATGACGAGAGAATATGTCAGGTAGAAATTTGTAACGTTTGGCATCACCGCAGTCACCACTCCCACATATGACCCTTCACAAAGGTAAGCAGAGATCAGAGGTAAAACAACATTTCGGATCGAAATAATCATATCATTTACACAGAATTATTGTATTGGTCATTAATATATTCCGTAATTTTTCAAGTGGATTGACCTGTATTTACGATGATGATGAAGTTGTTTTTGTGTTATCTGTCTATCTATAACAGACAACTATAAAGAGAAAAAGTTGCTCATAAAAATTGTACAAATTAAAAATGTCAAGAAACCTTTACTTAATCCACGAGTATGAATATCACATACGTACAAAATATGTTTGAATTACAGCTTTTCTGAACAAATTTTTAAATAAGTATGATTCCGCTTTTTACCTGCACTGATAATTATATAAAATGTTGCATGTTGATATTTCGGATACAAAACAGAGTGTCAAAGAAATCAAAGGACTCGTGATGTTATTCATACCCGTCAAAAATATAAATAAACTACTAATCAATTACGCTTTCGAAAATGTGATCTTATCATTTCTTCTTGTCTTTCAATCGAATATGTTATTTTGCTACATTCTATGCTTAACTTCAGTCTATAACTAGTGTTTATGTTGTGTCAAATCTCAAAAATCATTAATACTATTTTCGAAAGGAATAAACACAGCATATACATACCATTAGCCATAGACTCGGGAACACTAAAGTCATACATAGCTTGGTCAAATACAGGGTTTTCGTCACTGATTTGCTCAACTGTCACATGCAATGTCAGATTCGTACTTTTCGATGGGTCTCCCTCGTCGGCCGCTTCGACCACCAGCACTATGTCTACATAGTCTGTTGCATTTTTGTATCCTTGTCTTCCCCCTATCAAAGAGTTTATTTCGATTCTCTTTGCAATGGTGACGACACCTGTATTAGGATTGCACTGAAACAGGTCACGTTCGATTCCAAAAAGTTGGAAGTGTACGAGGCTATTCTTGTCCAAATCTTTATCCTTGACATAAGGAAAAAAGACAGGCGAGTTAATTGGTGATTTTTCCAGTATAGATGTTCTATACTCAGTTATTGGTTTGTCCTGGGAACCATAGAATATCGGGAAATTATCGTTGGTGTCCAGGACATGACATATCACCCTCACGCTGGAAGACAGAGATGGTGTCCCATGGTCGCGGACGTATACCCGGAAAGTATATGTAGCGTTGGTCTCTCTATCTAGTGATTTACTGGTATTCAGAATTCCATCTTCCGAAACAGCAAATATGGAATAGTCTGAATCTGCAACAATGATGTTACACATTCAACATGAAACCTGGGATGTAAGAAAAACAAAACGAAACAAACAAAAAGAATACCGAAGCGTAAACAAAACCTTAATTCAGGACAAAGGAAGACAAACAAGACAAGGAATAGTATATTATGCAACTTTAACAAATTATCTGCTTTAGAGGACTTCATAATATGCTATCATATTATATATACACTAAAATAATTGTATTGCATTCGCAAAGATAAATATCGTTCACAAACGATTAACAGCTGATGCTTAGTTTATAACACGTACCGTTTTTATTGATGAAATAAGACAGACGAGAGTTTTCTCCGAAGTCAGCATCGTGAGCTGTAAAGGTGTATATCCCTGGAAGGCTGGTGTTGCTTTCGGTAACGTTGATGACAACTGGGCTAGACGGGAATACTGGGGCATTGTCGTTTGTGTCTTCCAGTATGATCTCGACTGTCGCTTGGGCAGAGTTCCGACCATCTGATGCTCGAATTATGAGGGTGTAGTTGGCTTTCTGCTCACGGTCTAATCCGCCAGTTACTTTTATATCACCTGGATTATTTCGTGAGAAAAGTAGGGTTCAAGACTATCACTAGATTCACGTTTTTTATGCAATTTGTTTATAACGGATGCATAGTATTTTTTCATATCTTGCTTTCAACAATATACAGCGATTCTCAATTTGATGTTAACACGTTATGTTCTTTTCACTTACCTTTGAATACATTTAAAAAGAGACAGCAACGCAGATACACGGCCGTAATAATCACACTAAATATAATGTAACAGGTACTTTAACATTTTTTCTTTCTCAGTGAAAGTTTCAGATACCTACTTCACGTCTTGGCTATTTAAGACATGCCTGATTTACTAGAGTTAAAGAACAAAACTCCTGTTTTAAATCTTACACTTTGTGCCTAACTCGGCTATACTCTTACCTTGTATGGGGTCTATATAGAAGCGACCTTCACCTCCACTGTCGATGTCATACCGTGTTGTCTCGTTGCCGTCGATATCCGCGTCTGAACTATTAATAGTTCCGACAAGGTAGGAATTTGGAACACTCTCATTAAACGTGAATACCGAAACGTTATGTGTGAATACGGGGGGTTCGTCGTTAGCATCATCCAATGTTATGATGAGAGACGTGGAATTATTTTTTCCGGAACCTAACTGGTCAATTGCCCACACCTGAAACGTAAATGTGAAGTCAGAGAGTTAAAGTTAAAAAGTAAAGTAGAAGACAAAATATACCACATCGTCTGCATATAAGCAAAAGTTTGAAATCATCAGTTGATACCAAAGCAGAACAAGAACCGGATAGAAACCAACAAAAAGCGGTAACATTTAAAAAAAAAAAATGAAAGATACGAATATGATCGATTAATAATTTCAGTTAGTGCTCCCGATCCTGCATCTCAACACATACAAATGGCCAAACATGCGTATAATAAGTTAAAATGATCGACATTTTCAATATGGAAATATGAACTAAACATATTTCTAATTTTCCAAAAATGACACGCGTATACGGAGATTAATCACTTAAACTCAACTGATAATGAAATCATAGATCAGAAATCAATCACGCTGCTGGCTCTACTGAAAAAGATGCAATCAATTTCATATTAACAACTTTTCAAATAGAACAAACAACCACTTAATGCTGCCGCCAATGCAGCACAGTCAATTAGAAATAGGACTGATAACTGAATTCGATTGGGAAAATATAGTAACAGTTCGAACGTAAAAATGACTAAATATATTATTACTAAGGATTGCAATACATATACTCATACAAGAAAATCTTTCATAAAATTCGTGCAAGTAAACAATACATTGAATTTATAAAAGTGAATGTATTTTATAATCTTTACAAGTGTATCCTACAAATTATATGATAAGAAAATCCTGCATAAAATTCGAAAAAAATATTTTTTATATAATCAATACATAATGTTCATATTAATACATTCTACAAGGATCTAATAATAGCAAATCCTACATATCAGTTCTTTATACATACAATACATACACGTTAATCCTACACACTATTTGTACAAGTATGTTCTACATGCAATTCGTACTAGGTAATTTTGCATACAATGCATGTTTATACAGTTTAGTGGCACACACTCTCCAACACCGAACATGCATACCATCTTTCTGTGATTCTACATAAGTGCAAAAGCTGCATACCGTCAGGTCATACGTGTCTTGTGTTTCACGATCAAGAGTGGCATTCTTGACAAAAATTCTCCCAGTTTTGTTGTTAATTTCGAATGGAGAATCAGTTGAGAGATAAAACACGATGCCATCTGTCCCGTTGTCCCCAGCATCAATATCACTGGCAAGGATTGCAGGATGCTGTAAAAAGGAGTACAGAAATAAGGTTATTTAAATTTGTTCTTGTTCAAGTAACATGCATGTACGAAACTCAGTTAAATATTCATACTTATTTCAGGTAACATCCTTTTGCTTAACTTCTGCACTTTATTTCAGGTAATATTCATGCAATACAATCGTTTTTGTTCATATTTGAAGTTGCCTGGCAGAGAAGTGGGCCGTATTAAATCTGACTGAAGAATTACTACTTATATTGACATTATATCGTGTACCTGATGTCAAGTGTACTTTTAAATATATGAGCATTAAGTGTATTTTGTATTGATGTTAAGTATGCAGTATGGATCAATAATAATGTTTCATACCACTGGTGGTTTAATGTAACACATTATCATGATGGCTTTAATTTATAAACATGTCATCACTTATACAATAGTTCAGTTTGAATATAACGTATTTCAATTTGCTGCAAGGTGATAAATAGATCTTAACAAACCCTCTGCCTATACATAAATACAGAAGAAACTAGTATTGGTTTTTTTATGCATCATCGAAACAGTGATCAATGCAAACTCTCTTGTAATCGTGGCTCACTTGACATGACAGAACGATAGATTCGCAAAAGTGTCTACGGAGGTGATCAAAGTATTACAGGAGAAACATACTTTACCGATACAAAGCGATATATAGTGACACAAGTTACATACTTTAACAAAAATACTTCAATTTCAAACATAAACCACTTTCCAAGTAGGCTTCCAGTTCTTGTGATAAATAAACGTTCACCACAAACGACTGCCCATTATCTATTTGCTAGTACTTACAATCAAGTTTAACTGCATGGGGCATATCAGATATGTCTTTATTGCATATTGTTGAATCATAATAGTACAATTGTATCATGACAATTTTTTATCAATACGTAGATTTATCGACCTGGGTTAGCAGTACTGACATCGGACTTCGGCCTCTGTTAAAACTGTAATTCCAGGTAGATAAAACCAGTTAACGATCTTATGTAGTAGCAACTTGCTATGAATATATTGTAACGCTTGAAACCTATTTCAGAATTAAAAAAGAAATGCAAGAATACTTTATAGTTAGATTAATAGGCACAGACTATTTTATACGGTAAACAGTAAATAGAATACTGTATGATATATTATATACGTACTAGAAAATAATATTCTGTAAACAAATATAGTCCTACATAGCATGCCTGGACAACATTGAAAACAATAACAGCTCTCACCAGAATAGCACATGCAGTGACACCTCTGTAAAGAAGAGTAATAGTATAAAGAAATAACATGCCAGTTCTTGCTCAGGCGTTTTCCTTGTATGTAAATCAGTTTTGCAAAGACGTACACATAAAGCTACTTACAACATTAACTTCCGTTCCGACAGGCGAATTCTCGATGACGTTACCGTCGTATTCAATGCTTGTAAACATGGGCCTGTTGTCATTGACGTCACTGATCGTTACGGCAACCTCCACAAATCCCTACCAAACAAAGCAGGTGTAAAGTGTTACTATTGCATATACTATTGTGTCTCTGTTGCATGTAGCATTTTGTCATTACACACCTTTTATCGCTTTAATACACACAGTTGTCCGTTTCGGTATATACATGTACCACATATTGTTTAGGGATACACAGTTTTGTTTTGGGATATATCATCATTTTTTTCCCAGAATATACATGTACTCTGTTTCTTATGCTGTTAAACGTTATTGCGTAATAAAAATCCATTTTGTTGCGTTATATGTGTGTTCTGTTAGTTGTTTCGATATACGTATATTAAGACTTATTCGGCCTAGTTTCTGTATATACAATATATTGCGTCAGTATTGACCATATATAGTGTCGGTTCATATCGTATATTGTCTTGATATACACATATACACTATACCACATATTGCTTCTGTTTTTATAGGTTTTTTGGGGGTATATACCGTATATTGTTTCCGTATCAATTTTAATTGTTTCGGTATACACTATGTACACCGCATATTGTTTCACCAGCTAAACGATTTCTCTAAAACAGCTATAGGAACCGATGTTTGAACATTTTGTATCTGATGTCACCCCATTAATATACTCACTGTACGTGTGGCGTTGCCGTTGTCCGTGGCGATTACCGTAAATGTGTATCTGCTATTGACACACTGGTCCCTGTCGAGCGTACCATTGGTTTTTATAGACCCATTCATCTGACAAAAACAGATCAAATTTGTAGATAAAGCGAATGCATTCAATTAGTCGTATATATGTATATACAAAATATATTCAAATGTATGCCTGGATAAACGGTCAATTGCTTGCAAGAAACAAAACGAATCGTTAATTACTGACTCACCGGTGAGATGATGAATACCGGTACGTCTGTTGACATGATACGGTAGGTGATCTGGGTCCCTGGGTCGTCATCGGTAGCCGACACTACTCCTACTAAAACACTAGGAGGCTCGGCGTATTCGTCATTTTCGGGAACAGAAAACGAGTACAGTGTTTCGTTGAAGACAGGGTCATGGTCATTTACATCAATAACGGTAACAGTGACATTAACCTGAGGGATAAGAAATGAACAAAATACAAACAAAACCTTAGGGATTACGAGTAAAAACAGCCAAACAACATAAGTAAGCAGAAAATGATGAGTATACTTTAACGGGAATGGAGTTAAAACCAATCTCTTATCAAAATATCGTAACGCTGGATGGACGGACAAACGGAAAAGTAAAAAACATAAAGCTCACTCCACTATCGAGCGGGGGCATGGAAACGCCTTTCTCTAGATGAAAGGAGTAGAAACAAAACAAAACGTTTTGTGTACGTATCGTTAACAAAGATAAAAAAACAAAAACCCTTAATACGATAGCAGTAACCGAATGATCAGATCCAAAACTCTTAATGTCTTCTTAAATATAAGAAAAAAGAACAACTTTGCATCTGATAAAGTAACTGAATGATTAAAAATAAATAAGTTTAGTGTTTGTTTGGAAGGTAACTAACGATAATAACAAAACAATTGGTGTATGGAATGAAAGCTGATGAACATTGTAAGTTACAGTACAAACGTGATTGTCTTCTATCGACTTAGGTACATGTAATAGAACGTACCGTTGTATTGTACTTTCCGTCGGTCGCCTCAACTTGTATGATATACGGTGTGGGGTGCGTCCCGACAACAACCCTCTGTTTCAAGGCCAGCACCCCGTCCTTATCGACTCCGAATAGGTCTGTAATACGTACCATATTACCATTAATGCAAATATCATTACTTACAACTCTTATTGTAATTGAACGATAATTGAAATATCTAATTTGCAGATTGTAATAGAAAGAGTTCATACACAAGACTTTTGAAAAAAATTTTGAAATAAATCAAAACAAT
>JAUMHH010194091.1:0-13887 GCA_032359455.1 Chlamys rubida
ACTGTGGCACATTGTGATTGTAAACACCATGTTGACTGTGCCACAATGTGATAGTAAACCACGCCATGTTGACTGTGGTACATTGTAATGATATACCACACAAACCACACCATGTTGACTGTGGCACATTGTGATTGTAAACACCATGTTGACTGTGCCACAATGTGATAGTAAACCACGCCATGTTGACTGTGGTACATTGTAATGATATACCACACAAACCACACCATGTTGACTGTGGCACATTGTGATTGTAAACACCATGTTGACTGTGCCACAATGTGATAGTAAACCACGCCATGTTGACTGTGGTACATTGTAATGATATACCACACAAACCACACCATGTTGACTGTGGCACATTGTGATTGTAAACACCATGTTGACTGTGCCACAATGTGATAGTAAACCACGCCATGTTGACTGTGACACCATGTGATGGTAAACCACACCATGTTGACTTGTCCAATAATGGTATACAACACCACGTTGACTGTGACCCATTGTAATGATATACCACACGAACCACAACATGTTGACTGTGGCACATTATGATGGTATACCACCACAACATGTTGACTGTGGCACATTGTGATGGTATACCACATCATATTGACTGTGGCACATTGTGATGGTATACCACACCATGTTTACGGTGGCCCATTGATGGTATACAGGTGCCACGCCATGTTCTCGGTGGCCCATTGATGGTATACATGTGCCACGCCATGTTCTCGGTGGCCCATTGATGGTATACCACGCCATGTTCTCGGTGACACATCAGTGTTCTGCTGGACTTTTACGTATACATGGTCTTTTTAAATTTATATCTAACAAAAATAACTTCAAAGCAACAGTGCTAGTATGACGTCACCAAAACCACCTCGTGGTGAGGATTGTGGATGAAGGGGCGTTACCGTCCTTTTCTAAACCCAGCTATCTGACAGTGGTTCATTTCGTCCTCTCGCCACAGGCTTAGGCTCTAATTGTTACCAATTTGTGCATCCGTTTCAAGTCTTTTCTATGTCTCACTTTTTCAATCAGTGGGGAGGAAATTAAAACTAAGGCTTTAATTAATCCTTAAGAAATCCCTAATAAGATGAAGTAGAGGTTTTTCTGATTGTTTCCTTTGATTTACCAAACAGCTTTTGGTTGTGAAGTGTTTGCAGTGGCCATTTCCTCTTCGTACAATTTGGTGTTCAAGTCACCTAAAGGTCACTCCAGAACTGACCAGTACTGCTGTACTGGTATGTCCGACCAGTCCAAGAGGGTCCTTTGGTGATAACAAGTTGTGTACTTATCGTATGTAAAGTTGAATGGTCTGTTGCTGTAAGTGTTAATATTTTTGTATATTGTGGAGAAAAGTTCACTGGTACAACTAAATATTAACAGACGCCTTCTAAATTTAGAACTTGTCTGGGAAAAAAACCCAGATTTAAAACTTTTCGCATATTTTTAATCTTGTGCTTTCAAAACAATAACATGTCAAAATGGTTTAAAACTACAACGAACGTATTTTTTCCTGTCTTAATATCAACTAAATTATTTTTTCATTTTTCATATACCATACTTATTTCGAATTCGAGTTTGGTAATGCGCTAGGTAATTGTTATGCGTCTGAACCCAAATATTTGGAATACACATCTGTTCCAATCACTTCGACATAATGAAGTTGGATGTAATAAACTAACTCCGTTTCATCAACATTTGTTTAATTTACTTCGACATAAAGAAGTTGGATGCAATAAGCAAACTCTATATCTCAAAAATTGGGTTTCATTCACTTCAACATTAAGAAGTAACCACAGGTTGTGCGTAAGGGGAGAAAATAGTGAGTTTGTCCTCAAGGATTTGGCTTCCAACCAATTCTACGTGGAACGCACTACTTTGTACTTCCTGGTCGAGTTGTGGATGTCACTGGCTGATCGTGATGTAACACGTTGGGATCGGTCGTCTCGTGAATTATATCAGAGACTCATAAAAGTAGGTACAAGATCGCGGGTATCTCATTCAGTACACTTTAACGGTAGCAGACAATTGTTTTTGCTGGACAATCATCCTGCGATCTCGAGTCTTTGGTATTTTACTTAGAAAAAAATTGTAAAAAACTTTGGCTGCATTTGATAAGAATTCTGTGTAACGGTTTTCATGCAGAAAACCTGCTCTATTCATCCAAAAGTACTTCTGTTGCTAGATACTATTGTGAACTGTCTTAATATAGCCTTGTGGAATGTCGGCAAATCCTTTTTTTGTTTTTGTCCAACTTTGTAACCGAGTGTTTACAACTGTAAAGTTGAGTAAGGTGCAACATTTTAGACATTTAAGATGACTAGTGATGCTTACATAATTCATTTTAACAGACACAGGGACGTGTGTTCTGGTCACTGTGACGTGGCACGTACACCGACCCAAGGTTCCAATCACTTGGGTTTGTGACGTACACCAGACTATCGGTTTTAATCACCGTCACACTTGACGAACACCGATCCACGATTCTATATATTGTGACATGTGACGTACACAAAACTTCGGTTCTGTTTACTTTGACGTACACAAACCATGATCCTGGTCACTTTGCCGTTTGACTTGCACCTATACTTCGTTTCTATTCAATGTGTCGTACACAAAACCTGATCCTACTCACTGTGACGTTTGACTTGCACCAAACTTCGATTCTATTCAGTGTCGCACACAAACCACGGTCCTAGTCACTGTGACATGTGACGAACAGAAAACCGTGGTTGTAGTGACTGGGACGTTTGACGAACAGAAAACCGTGGTTGTAGTCACTGTGACATGTGACGAACAGAAAACCGTGGTTGTAGTGACTGGGACGTGTGACGAACAGAAAACCGTGGTTGTAGTGACTGGGACGTGCACAAATCACGGCCTTGCTCACATATCGCACATGTGATGTACACAAAATCAAAACTTTAGTCACTTAGACGAGTGTCGTACACAAAACCATGTGTAAGAGGATATTTTAATGTTAAACATCTGATTCCAGTTGTAAAGCTATTCTGTTGTCACAGCAACACCGTTTGAAATCTCGTCACTTTGAATTAAAACGGCACTACACTTCTCCAGCAACATTACGTACTGCATCGTTATATTGGTACGTGCTGACATCTAAATTCCTACTGCTAGCGGGTTTTTTTCTTCATTATTTCAATTGTAATAAATGATGACGCAGCCTATTGCGAGCTTCCGTAAGCGAATCGCTGGTGGCTCAAAAGCAGCCATAACGACTGGTATTAAAACCTCTCCATGACAATATGTTTCGCCAGTGAATACTGCAGGCGACCACGTTTCTATTCTATATTCCAGTTAATTCAAATTTATTGCTCAGTTATAAGTATATGTTATTTAACGGCAAGCTGCACAAAAACAACAAAATTACAACATTCTAAAGTCTAAACCGTACACTATATGGTGGCTAGCTCTCCCCAGTTCTAGAGACTGTTTAAAGGAGATTGTCAGATGAGAGATTAGCAGCCAGATTTTCAGAGTCGGATGGTATGTCAACATATTTTATTTTTTGTTAATGGTTTTCAATGGGCATTTAAAGAAGAAATGCTTTATTCTTAAAAACATCACAGACTTCACATTGTCCTTACATTTCTGGGGATTTTTTTCATGCGGCCATGAGCTATTATAGTTTTATTTTCAAATATAGAGAATTTGTTTCACAGCTCGTTGTCTGGTGAATGTACTGTTGTACAAGAAGTGTCTGTACTCTATACCACAGGGACCCGAGAATCAGTTACTGGGTATAAATTCGGATCCATCTTTATGTGTAGTGTGTATAATTAGACCTTTTACGGGTTTACTTCAACACTCTATAAAACACACATAACCCATCATTTAGGGTTCATATTTCAACAGAATTGAGTCGCCTATACCTCTACCTACACGTCAGGAAGAGCCTAAACACATCCTGTACTTGATTCTCAAGACCCTGTGATTTATACATATCCCTGGTCCTGTAATCCTCTTTTCGTGTTTCATTCATACAATGCACGCGACATCTCATATGGTGACTTGAGTCCTAGAATTCATCCACATCATCCGCGAGTCGTGACAAAACAGCTCTCGGAACATTGTCACACGATCTCTACAGGAGCCAGTGAACAAATACCTACATTTAACTTTATTTATGTGTATACCAATACGTCTACGTTAATCCACTGATATTCAAATGAGTTGGGTTAATCCTGTCAATCAGCTGTGCTCTTTACAGATGTTGCGCTATGACTATTGGGTACAGCGTTGTAAACAGTTCGATCTTGGGGCCACAGGGCCCGCGTGTTTGTCATGTGTATATAACCCGGTAAACTTCCTCAAAGGCCGATTAGCTTAGCAATGCGTAAGCGGGAAGAATGACGGTAACTATTCAACAACAGCTATCAATAATTTAATCATAAAATCAAACGCGAGAAAATAATATCACTAAGGTGCTGTTGTGAAAGCAGATCCCCCTTCGTTCATAAACAATAGAACAATTCCATAATTTTCACATACGGAGATTGTCGGAAAAAGACGAAGTATTCCGGAATCATAGGAGGATCTTTACTATTTATACCTGGCTTCTTATCTCCAAGAGAGATAACAACCACTCGCGAACTTTATTAGTATACGCTTTGCATATAATACAACATACTGTAGTCAAATTATCTGTTCACCGTGATTCTCATTTCACTGTAATCCGTCATTTTCTTTTCAATGATTAAGTGAAGAAAACAACAGTATCTGAATATGTATGAACCACCTTTGAGGTTGTGTGCAACATTATATCGATGGAATAAAATAGTTGTGATAAAAAAAGTGAAGATTTGGAATTCTTTGAAAAATAGTCAATTGTGACCTTTTTATTATTTCATGATGGTGTGAATTACCAATAGATAATAATGGCATCAACAGATATATATACATCCGGTTCTTCTATAAATATACATTCTATGTACAACATCACAGGCAATTAGTCGTGGGCGCCATGGCAACAAGCCACGCCCCTATGTAACCAACGTAACGACAGAGCAACCGTTTAACTCATCAGATGAAAGTGATGAAAATAGCGATGAAAATGGACATGAACAATTCGAATGTGATATGTAGTTACGACGCTCCAGCAGATGAAATCTCATGAAAAAACTACTTTGGAGACAAGCATTACTTGTTCCCATATAAGTACATTGGAATGATGGAAGAGGACGTGGCTACTTTCTGCCACGCCCGTTTACCAAGGCCGTGTGCAAACTCGCTCGTCCGTCAGGGAATTTGGGGGAAGGATAAAGATGTATGTTATACGTTATAAAAAATCGCCTGGCTACTACCCAGACTTGTATGAATGAGAGAGGATAAGAAGAACGGAGAAAGAAGGCATAAATAAAGGACAGCGAGGTGCACACGATCTCAGCGTTCTTTGTTCAATATAAATGATGAGCGCCTTTGGTTCCACATAGTGATTTCAGTAAGTATGTCCCCGCAGTGGAATTGTTCGGGATTCTCACCGGCTGGCCAATGGAATAAATATACAATAAATTATAACACTTACAAGCATGTTTTCCATCAATATTATCAACTAAATAGTTATAGAGTTTTGCTTTTTAACAATGTATTGAACAAGTGCTCGGTTCCGATAAAAATTAACAAAATCCCATGATATACAAAAGTGTATCCCGGCATGCCCTATTTATTCTATGTGTTGGCTGGAAGTCATTAAATACTGCTCATTTAATATTCAATATAGACCGTCACTTGCACACTTCCAAAAACAATCTTCAACTCAGTCAAATCAACAAACTCTTCCACGCACACGAAAAAAACACATTCACAACTTTCAACAAAACGTCTTCATGCAAAGATTCAACAAAATTAAGAAATGTCCATGCAGAAACGGAAAAACATAGTAGCCATGTTTGGTCACGTGACCAGGACAACCAGTCACTTCCGGTTCTACACAATCAGCCAATAAATAAATCTAAATGGATGGATTGACAAAGTTATCACAAGTTCGTGTGTCCAGCGTTTATATCTTTATACATTGTCCGATATTTCCATTGTGGTCAAGCAGGCCAGTGCCCATAGTGACAGATGGCTCAAGCACCGATATCTGGAGGACCAACACATACACATTGTCCAAAGTGGGAGCACACTTATGTCAACAGAAACTACGGCCTTGCCGTCCACTCAGCGAAAGTAGAGTTGCATAATCTGGCTTTTAGCCTAATAATTCCCATCCGAGTGCGCCGCTCCGGGAGACAGAAACATCCACAATTCCAAAATCTAAATTTGGTATCAATGTGAAAAAAAACAATATTTCGCGCTTAATTTCACTGTACAAAAAACACAAAAGGCACTTTAAATCAAAATTCCAAAATATGCATATCTGTTTAGCAAACAATAGCTATTACATCCTGGTATATTGCAAGAGACATGGAAATGTATAAAGGTGTCCATTTGAAGAGGTGCTATACCTCCGTCGCTAGCACCTCGTCACCGTAAAACGACTGTCGATGCACGTGCGGATGATGGGGCGGAGGCACGTGCTGCGCGTGTTGCTCCAATATGGAGGCTGAGTGTCTATTTGTGTCTTTGCTAAGTGTCCGGGAACTCCCAATGATGTGTATGTCTGTGTTGTAACAACTGAAAAATAGAAAAAGAGGTCACGTTAGTACATTCGATCATGTCACAATAAGCATGGCTGAACCCACGCAGTATCTCGCTCATTAACTAAGCCGTATCGGCATCAAACAGCTTGAAAGAAGCGTGACTGATAAAATATTAATTGGAATTTATCAGCTGACTTGTCAGCAAGATTTTTCCCACGGCAAATGAAGAAGACGAAATATCTGGTAGAGAACAATATGGCACGAATTTTGTCAACAGTATCGAGGACGAGAACATAAAGTAAACAAACAAAAAGACTTACCTGACATCATTTATGGAGCTACTCCCCGAAGAGTTGTCGGTGTCGTAACACTCACTATGTCTAATGTTAATGTCTTTTGGAGGCGGGGGAGGAGGGGGAGTCTTTGCAAACTTTTCTGTATTTAAGTCTTTGCTATACAGAAACTGCTTATTTGTTGGTTTTTCGTAATAACTACTGTGTCCCGGTTTGAACGTATTGAAGTCATTGTCTTCATTTGTTGTTTTCACATTGGACACGCCAGGCCCACTCTGTGGCAGTGGTCCCGTCGTAAATATGCCCGATTCTAGTTTGTTGTTGATATGACTGTTTTGTAGGTTTTGCTCCTTCTCTGTCGCGTGTGGTTCCGCGGGGCTGGGGTTCCTCTTCCTCAGCAGGAAGAAGATCACAACGATGATGAGAAGGAGAAGCGGGATACCGACACCAAGACACACGATAAGCACAAGTTGCATCATGGTAATCTCCTCCTCGGCACTCTGTTTGATTTCGTTGACCACGTTTATTATGGAGCCGTTTCGGTTAGGTGTCGTGCCGTCCGTAATTCTACAATCCTTGCCGGAAAAACCGGTCAGACACAAACACTGGAAGTCATTTAGGAGATCCATACAACTGCCACCATTCTTACAAGGCTCATTTTCACATTCGTTCTTAATCACACGGCAATCTTTGCCAGTGAAACCCGGAAGACAGTCGCACGCGAAGTCATTGACCTTGTCGTGGCACGTGCCACCGTTGGAACATGGCCGGAGCTCGCAGTCGTCCACATCCTTTTGACACAGTGATCCCACAAAGCCAGGAATACAGTGGCATTCGAACCCGTTGATTCGGTCCCTGCACGTTCCTCCGTTCAAACACGTGTTTTGCTTGCAATCGACGATGTTCTCTTCGCAGTGCTGGCCCTGGAATCCGACCGCGCACACACACCTGTAGCCATTCAATTCGTCCACGCATCGGCCGTCTGTAACAGGGAAAAACACATGGACCGTTAATTCAATTGTATAGGTAATGGTTGACTGATCGCAGAACAGATGGAAAGTGGGCAATAAAGCCTCCCTGGGTTACAGGCAACAGAACACACACACCAATATAACCAATCTAAATTGCATAAGAGAAGGCCATAATGTGGAACATATAAAGTGCATGATTGCATAACTGAAATATGGACCACGTCCTGGCCATTTGAGTGCGGTAAGAGTACTGGCCATTGTTGTTTAGAGTACAACTGATTTACCCTACTTTGGCCTGGCCCAGAAACGTTATCGATTTGTCATCAATCTCCCCGTGATAAACACATAACCAATCACTTCAATACAGATACATTACATCAACTGGACAGGTTTTTTATTTTGCTATGAAGCCATCGGCAGTAGCTGGCCTTGTTCTGTAGGTAAACTGTTTGGCAAGGGAGAAACAAAACTACTATGGCAGGAATCTGTCAAACCTTCTGTTGTTTCAAACTTGGATTGACACCCGAGGCCTTTTACAACAGACGGCGGGACATATGTTTGCCTGCAAGCCCCAGAAAACAGTAGAGGATTAATTGAAAAGTCAAATCCCTACAACATTATTTTTTTTCCCCAGTGTAATTTAATGAAAAGCATTGTTGTATTTCTTTGTCTCAACAACAACAACAACAACAAAAAAAAGCAACAAATCGCTCCCAACTGCACAAGGGTCCCCGGTCTCGCTTGTAGTAAGCATACGAGATATATTCCTGGTAGGAAACTAAACCAACATTTCATACACAGACTATGTGAAGATCTCTGCTCCATTTAGCCACATGCCAATGCATATATACAGCGCGATCAATACTGGAATACCTACAATGCACAATATCTGCCATGTGGTAGTATTTGTGCGTAAAACCGTGTTATTGTTATTGACGCTGGAATGTGGATGTCCTGTTAAACCTGGAATGGATGAGGCTGCAGCAAAACCGATGAGGTTGCAGCAAAACCCATTACAAAGCATAAGCAGCTAGGAAGAACACGGACCCAGTCAAACCACTGGGAATATTGAAGGTTAAAGTAAAACTGGTGGACAAGTGAAGCCAAAATCATGAGGATTCCGGCAAACTCGTTTGGAACGACTAAGACGTGTGTGAAATCTCCCTGCACGGCATGTATTCCCAACAAACTGAGAAATGCCAAGGTCGTAAGAAGTGCAATGAAAGATCGCAAGTCCATTTCTAAGATGGTTAGTGTTTGTAGTGAAATCGGTGAGCGTGTGTTGGGGAGAGCGGTGCTGGTATCCCAGTAGTACGTACTACTGTAGCGACACCTGCTGTGTTCCAACTACCTTGCCAAATCAGTACCCTACTAACCCAGAGACATATATACTACAGTGGTTACTCTGTAACTCCTACCACGGACAAATCTACCACTACAACTAACCCAGAGACATATATACTACAGTAGTTACTCTGTAACTCCTACCACGGACAAATCTACCACTACAACGTGCTCCAGAAATATATCACTACACCTGGTACCACTACCAATACCAATACACCTGGTACCATAGTATACATCAAAACACCTACAAGATATACAAATACCCATGGTACCACAACCCAATACCACTACAACCCGTGCCAGAGGCATATTCCAAGGACACATTTCCACACAACGCTACCCACATCTGCAAACCCTATTATCCACAAGGCGAAGAACAAGAACGTCTTAATGTGAAAATGAGAATGCATCTATGAGACGACAATCCAATTTAAGTCAGAATTTGAACCAGTAAACCACAAACTGATAGTTTAACTTACCGTTCAGACAGGGGTAGGCTGCGCATTCGTTGATTTCTGCGTCACAGTTGTACCCAGTATATCCGGGAAGACAAGAGCATCTGTAGCTGGTGTTTGTGTTCGCGCATGCAGCACCGTTCTTACACGGCTCATTCTCGCACGACACCGCTAGAGTGTCGCATCGTCTGCCCGTGAAACCGTCGGGACATTTACATTTGTAGCCGGTCCCCGAATCTTGACAGGTGCCGCCATTTTGACATGGCTGTTGTTCGCAATCGTCCATTTCGATCTCGCAGTTGGTCCCCATGAAGCCGGGCTGACAGGTACAAGTGTAACTCCCCTGACCGGTGTTGGTGCAGATTCCACCATTACGACAGGGCGAATGGTGGGTGCAGAAATTCAAATCTGTAAGAGAAGAGAGGGACATTGTGACAGGGTGTCATATCACAAACCAACAATTACTACACAATGTGAGGAGAAGGTTAAAACTTATTCACATTATAAACCCGAAAACATTACAAGATGTCGGTATCATGCCTTCATGGAATCCTTATTCAGATAATTTAAATTCATTTTAATGTAAAGAGTCCATCAATTTCAGAAATAGCATGGAAACGCACGACATAGCATTTTACAATCAGAAAAGTTTTCTGTTTCTAAATACCAGAATACTTTTTATGAGAGTGCTAGCCTGTTCAGCAATTCTGTTTCTATCAATTTAAGATTTAGATCTAATGTTTTGTAAAGATGTCGTACCTTGGTTGCAAAAGAGTCCTCCCCAGCCTTCTTCACAGATACACTCCCATGGTTTCGTGCACGTGCCGTTCATACATCCGGGGTATTTCTCGCATTGCTCGCAGAATGTACCCTTGTAGCCCATCCGACAACTGAAACACCAGGTCAACCATTAGCACTCAATCATAGCTTAACCAAAATAATGATGATTACAAGAACACTGTTTTGATTACTATATATTCGGTTCAGTGTCTAACAAAACTCTTAAACTATCTAAACCAGTCATGGTCATGAAACTCTTGCAGTGGTCAAAAATGTTGTTTTCATTATTGTATTAAGGATAAAAGGGATACTATATTCAAACTGTTCTGACATTTATGGAAGTGCATTAAATCATTTACAGGGCTACTCATAAAAGTTTCAAGTGCCTGCCACCAGAGATGGTTTTCAGTGGGGATACCTATTCTACACGTGAACGATTTGGGCAGCTAGCACATGTAGACTCGATTGGTACGTGCACTGCTATTTAGTAAAACTATAGGCAGAGCTGGTGTGGCTCTAGATCATATCAGCTGACAAGTTGTAAGAATTGTAAACGGCAGCACGTGCATTTCACGGTATGAATATGTTCACACTAAACATGCAATCCTCCAACGCAACGATTCGTTACAAACTATGGCTTGAGAACGCCATCAGTTGAAAGTTGTTTTCTCATTCAAATCAATCATGGCTGCCGAGCGCGAGGGGTTGCTAGTGCGTGCCTGGGAAGAGAAACTCGGTTTTTCAACTTACTTGCATTGGTACGGGGCGTCACAGAAGCCGTGGTCTGGATGACAACCCGATAAACAGATTGCTGAAAGGAGAAAAAATGTCTACCATTAAACTTTGTTTAACATGGATCACTCGGAACACACTTTATTAGAAAAGCTGACGACCCAACATTGCATGTTTCATGTGTATCTGACGGTCTCCTAACCCGACCTGTTCATTATAACGCCATTATCACCCGACTTTTTATTTTCTAATTTCCTGAGAAAGTAATCTAAACATCCTACATACAGCGTGTTCTCAATTAAAACTCGGCTTTTTTAAAACACGTGCGCGGCTAGCCTGGTCTGGGAGCGGTAATGGGGTGACCAGTATCCCCCACCAGACCGGGCCTTTGTTCTGAGTTATAAAAGGTTTTAAAGCGAACCGGTAATATTTAACAGTTTAGTCAATCATGACTTTAAACAGTCAGAACTAATATATATATACAATTTATATCTTGGTATATAACAATTATTTCAGGTTTCTAATTTGCTTCCGTGAAAAATATTTCAATGGGTAAATACAGACTAAACCCATTGTACTATCATTTGGTTCAATGTATGATGTTATGAGTGTTTTTGTCAATACTGTGTGCTAATACTGTGTGCTAAGTGTTTGTCATTTCTCGCTGTTGTAAGTAGGTTGATATGTACGCGCGTGTATTGTACGGTAGTGCTTATAAACACCAGCATGTGCACGAAAATGTGTGTTTTGTTTGCACGTGTGGAGGGGATAACAAGGCCTAGCTATGGGAAGTAAACTGCACAGTGACATCTGTAGGCTAGGACTGAGTCAGTAGTCAGCAGGCCAGCTGCCCGCCATTGTACGGAACCGAGTGACGGAATGCTCGCCCAGCTGTCGACATCCACGGGTAGACACGTACACACAGAGCTGGCTATTGTGGTCATATACCAAAACATTCAATTCTCGATTCATGCAAATCGGGTCGCGCTCATGCACCGTATTTTTTACCCGAGGGCGTGTTCGGTTCGCTACTACATCTAAAACACCGGTACTACGACAGCCACTGTTGGCCAGGTAAACGTGGAAACGCAGAACCACAATACAATATTTTATTGATGAAGTTTGTGTACCATCTCGCTGTACGGGAAAACCATAAGCAAACTTTCACATGATCGCGTGTATATGTCTGTTCTGAGCAATCGATTTTCTAACCATTCCACGGTTTGACTTAAAGGTAGTTGGTTGATTTACGATAAAACACTAGTCATAATTGTCCGCTAGGTTTGTCGGCGGATTACGGTGGAGTCAGTCGTCTGCTATCGGGCGGGAAGCAACAGATGGCACAGACGCTACGTTTCATTGGATATTTGATATGCTATCTAGTTCAGGTGGGAAACGTCTCATACCCACGTTCTAGTATTCAACATCTACACTTTTACACGCGGATATTATTAAAAACTTTAAAGCTGTCTTTCTCTGTATAATATTCGAATATATTCAATCAGAGTGCCAGTATAAATGGAAAGTATTTGATACTTTGTCGTATACATTATTGTTCGTTCAAAGAAGTAAATATGAAGAATGGGTGCTAATTTTTGAACTACGTGTTGTATTTCAGACAAATTTTTGTACAGAATTGCAATTCGATAGCGTTTATTGACCACACGTTTGCTGTCGTATGCAGTGCCGGAGACGTTGAGCAGTGTATTGTTTAGCTGGCTTTGTCTAGTGTATTGGTTGGTACATTCTTTTGAAAGTAATATTACAGGCAGGTTTTGTTTCCGCTGCTATTACATGAACTAGACGATCTCACTGATGTTAACTAGGTGGCGACGATATATGTACGGTAATGTTGATCTTACACAGATATATTGTAGTGTGATCCTGGATTTTGAGTCTTCATTACATACAATGATGTTCATCCAAATGTTTCCTACAGGTATACAGTGATGTTTATCTTGATGACATGTGCACAGTGACAGTGATATACAGTCATGTTGGGCCAAATGTTTTCTAGATATACAGTCATGTTGTTGGCCCAAATGTTTTCTACATGAATACAGTAATAATGATTTAGATGTTTTGTACAGGTATGCAATTTGAATGTTTTCTATGAGTATATTAATTGTTTTCTACAGGTATAAAGTGATGTTGATTTGAATGTTTCCTACAGGTATACAGTGATGTTGATTTGGATGTTTCCTACAGGTATACAGTGATGTTGAATTGGATGTTTCCTACAGGTATACAGTGATGTTGATTTGGATGTTTCCTACAGGTATACAGTGATGTTGATTTAGATGTTTTCTACAGGTATACAGTGATGTTGATTTAGATGTTTTCTACAGGTATACAGTGATGTTGATTTAGATGTTTTCTACATGTATGATGTTGATTTGGATGTTTTCTACAGGTATACAGTCAGTGATGTTGATTTGGATGTTTCCTACAGGTATACAGTGATGTTGATTTGGATGTTTTATACAGGTATACAGTGATGTTGATTTAGATGTTTCCTACAGGTATACAGTGATGTTGATTTGAATGTTTCCTACAGGTATACAGTGATGTTGATTTGGATGTTTTATACAGGTATACAGTGATGTTGATTTGGATGTTTATACAGGTATACAGTGATGTTGATTTGGATGTTTTATACAGGTATACAGTGATGTTGATTTAGATGTTTCCTACAGGT
>JAUMHH010194102.1:0-13886 GCA_032359455.1 Chlamys rubida
TTTTCTATACCAACCCATGTTTTTAATGGAAATTAGGGCATGAGCCATGTCACATGACTTGACGAGATCTCGCGTTATCGAAGGTATTTCCCAACGTTATGACGCAGGCTGTCGATATTTTAGTCACGTGGCATTAGAATGCGGGGCTATCAAAAACGTAAAGTAAAACAGAGTAAGTTTGAAAAAATATGTTTTTAGTGACTGAATTGGTTGTTTGAGGCATGCTATGTATGTCGTCTTGTGCATAAAGAATAGATCTTTCGATCCATGTGCGAAATGTGTGTGAAAGTGACGATTTGTTTCTAAAATATCAGTTTGCTTATAACACTTACGCTTATTTCCCGCATATTATAGAGGGCCGGAGTTCTGACGTTAAACGACACCGATATAAAAAAAAAAAAGTCGATAAAACGTCAGAATAATTCGGACTAGGCCAACACATGTGACGATGTGTGGTTTGATTCGGAGTTAACGTCACCTCAACAGCTATGTCATATGTATACTACATACGAATGCCAACAGATGATTGGACAAATCAACGACTATAAACGTTATCGCACTGCAGTGCCAGTATCTGGGCAACACTCAAAAGGCGGAATTGCAGCAATCAATCCCTGCCCCCCCTTTTTTTTTGGTCCTTGGCTCGGTTATAAACGGAACAAGGACGTAAAGCCCCATCAATCAATCAATCATGCCAGTATCTGGACACCGGAGCATGTCATCCAAATCGATTACATTATCTCGACACCACAGTTAACCTGGCCCGTTTAGGGAAAACTTGTACTGTCAAATATAAATCTGCTGGTAGTCTCATATTAGTCGCTATTTATGATAGTTTAATGTAATGAGAGACTGTAATGCAGTACATGCAACTAAATGTGGGTGTAACTTCTGAAAGACCGAAGTGTACGTTTAAAGGATACATAGAGTTATAAGCATATCACTTTGATAATTAGTTTATAAACAATCACAGCTAATGGTCATGACATTTATTAGAAACAATTAGCATAACCATTAGTTGGTGGTTATTAATTATTGTAAAGTAAATTAGCATTTGTGGCGTACACTAAACTTGTCACGTACACAAAAAGTTTTTTATTATAATAAAAAGTACGCGCTTATTTAGCCACACAGGTAAGTTTCAAAATTGTTTCTTACTTATCAGTGACGTCACATTTTGAAGAAGGGTTACCGTAAGACATTATCACAGTATTGCAACTTTTAATTTTGGTATATATGCAGCATGTAAAGAATAAATTAAACTGCACGATCAGCTAGGAATCATCGTTGATGTTACATACCAAAAATGTGAAAATCCGAATTTATCTTATATTTAATATGCATGTATAATATATTATATGAAATATAATGAATTATAATTATAATGTGAAATACCACTTGTCGAAACAGAATTGGAGGTACGTGAGACCCCTTTAATATCATAATATATTGACATTAATCTAACCCTCCATGTCACCAGTGTTGTGATAACAAGGTATCATCTGATCAACTATCTAGATATTTATGTTATCCTGAACACTGTTAGTGTTATATTACTACCGTGTTGTCTTGTAAAGAAATAGGTCTTTCATTGGGTGATCATATTATAACCCAATACTTTCAACGACGAAGATTTTCTATTATACATCCTACATATACAGGTATATAGAGCTAGTCATATCATGTTAATATACAAGTAACCTAGTACCGTCATAGTCACATGTGCATATTGTATGATCTTTGTCCCCATAGAAACAGTAATGATATAAGGAATTTAGAAATCTATTGTCTTCAGCGTAATATTTGGGGGATAGTTTTTGAGGTATAGAAAAAAGTAATAAAGATAATGTTGGTATCCTAGACCCCGAAACAGAGGCAAGCCAGTATCAGTTACATTCCGGCAGAACTGGTAGTACCATCTAAGTAATGGGAATACTTCTTTTCTAGTGTCCGTTTAATAATTGCAAATTGGAAACATGAAGCAGTTGAAACTGGATTTAACCTTTTGTTCCCAGGGTTTCCAGTATTTATTGACGTGTTTTGGAAATATAATAGGCAATTACATACATTTTACATACATTTTGTATTTAATATTCCCTTCATGAATCATGTGATATTTAATATTAAATACGTTTGGATAGTACGATAGTGCGAAATATGCTTTTATTGAAAACGAAGGGATATGAACAGCGGTATTTTATCAAGATTTTTGATGCGGCAGATGACAAATGGCATCATTAAATATACATTGAATTTATAATACGAAAATTTATTTTGTAGCCTTCAAATGAGTAAGAAGAGGGGATTTAATTAATTGGCCAGAGGTGTCAGTTGTCCAAAGGTGACAAACAAGTATACCTTCCGCAGATAAGAATATATTTAATATTGCAAAGTGACGTAAATTCAACCAGTCGTTAAATGTATTCATCACATTTGTTTCACAACAGGGATTAGTTACAAGCCATTATTCTTGTAAATGAAGAGATGAACAATGATGTGTCTAACCTACGTAAATCACCCTATGTCGATACATTTATTGATGATTTCCCTTTTTTCTTTGATAATTCGATGTTTTTGTTATAAAGAATCCACTTCCGCCTTAAACGGCAGAAGATAACAGTACGCTGATAACACAAAAATGCGTTCATACAATCAAAGCCTGTTACTCATATCGATAACAAGGTCGTATCCGTGAAAATATGACAAACACAATATAATTCAGTCGAGATGAAGCAGCCTGCAAACTATCATGACTCAAGGCTTTTCATTTCTGAAGAAGATATTGTTAGAGTGCTTCAACAAATAGGCCTATTCAACTTTAATTGTGAATAAGTTAATGCCATTTATTTTAGAACACTTTGTTGCACTCTACTACGTCTCAGATAGAATGAACCTATGCCTATCAGGGCTTCTTCAGAAGACGTTTGTGAAAGGTAGACTTGCTCTTTTTTGATAATTATGATTAATTTGTTAAACGAATAAATTATATTAACTAATATATTTACCAAATGCATGAATATTTAAAGATAATAATTCGAAAACTGTACTTGAGACAATAATCAATGAAAAAGGTCGAGTTGCCTTCATTGTGTATAAAATAGTTCGTTTGATAAAAGCACAATAGTGTTAAATTTATTTTTGCAGAAAAATTGTTTGTTAAAAGGGTTTTATTGGCAACTTCATTCATCAGAAAAGGAACAATTTTTATAATTAATTTGTACATAATAGTAAAATCGGATGGCTGAAAATTCTTGATGTAAGGTTAAGTTTCCTGTAATGTCCTTATATTTGGGCCTGTTCATATTACATTTATTAATAAGTGTCATTCACACAAAATCAACTTTTGAAATGTGTTCAAGGGAGAAAATGAAACCGCTCTACAAGCAACGCAATTGCTAAGTGTATGTACTACCAAGTTGAGATTAGTAAGAGCATTTGAAATTGAAACTTTTCCTGTATTTGAACATTCAATAAAAGTCTGTCATTAACATTTGCAAGCATTCCTCGAATGACGAATCAGCTCTAGGACGCCGTGTAATTCACTTTTGGCGCACAGTATCTGTTGCCAAATTGAGCCAAATTGCGCAATCAAGAGTGTGTGTAAGGTTCGTCTTTCATGATGCAGGTGGTAGACTTTGCCGATAGATTTATTAGTCCCTGAAGTTTGTCGTAACCTATATAGCCACAGTAATCGTTCATGAGAAATGGTTCATACCATACACACATTACGTATTATGTAGTGGTTCATTCCATACACACATTACGTATAATGTCGTGGTTCATTCCATACACACATTACGTATTATGTAGTGGTTCATTCCATACACACATTACGTATTATGTAGTGGTTCATTCCATACACACATTACGTATTGTGCTATTTAAAATTAACAAGTACTTTTCTAAGTGTTTGATTTGTATAAAAGAAGAGTGTTTTTATGTATCTTCCCTTCTGTTTTCACTTTAACTGTGGTTTGGATTAGTTGAATTTCCAGTTTTTAGCCTTAACTCCGCTAACGAGTTTACAGTTGTATGATGGAAAGGTAATTCAGTTTTCGAATATTTTAACTATTTTTTTCAAGTTCAATCACAGCGTGAATAACGTTCATGTAAACTGCTCTGAAATTTCAAGGCAATTTAAAAGTTGATCACACCTGTTCAAATATAATAGGCACTGTTTAACATGTGTATGCAATTTTTTCGTCATTAAAACAGAAACAGAACTTAAGGATTTAAATGCATACTAACACTTATGTACAGCATAGTAATGCAAAAGCATATGACTTGATGTTATATAGTGTATGTTTGTAAATGTAAACGAATGAATCACACACCATCATCATCATTGCTTTGGAGAGGAATTTATATAAGGTCTAAGCTTGTTTTCCAATCCCTGTGTAATCTTATGTATGTAATATACATGTTTGAATATTGAATAAATAATGTTTTAACTAAAGGAAGCAATGTGTTATTTAATTACGATGATTACACTGTACTTAATGTATCAGCATCATTCTAATGATTATAGCTTCTTTTCGAGATACAGAGTATTTTTCCCCTATATTTTCTACTTTAAATATTTTCCAGCTAGCACCAGAATGAAACAAATAGTTCTCCAAAAATATTTAGATTTGATATAAAAATATGTTTTATCTTAAAAATTAAAACATCATTTTTTTGATTGGATTGCAGGTGGATGTATAAAACGTTTTTGCGAAAAACAATTAGTGTTACCAACAACGAATTTAATACTCGTTTCAAACTATTTTGTTTATATTTTGTAAAATGTTCAATTCTATTGTATGCAATGTTTTTCTCTTCACAATAGCTACTTGCTTTATTTACCATTCTAACTATATGGTTAAAGTATAAGGATACCAACGGAATAGAGACGTCTCAAATCCAGTTTCTTTTGATTAACACTCGATATTCGTATTCGTCGTTTCTGCAAACTGATAGATATTCGAGTTATGCTGTTGTAGTCTTGAATCCCTGCCGCCCCATTCCACGTGATGTTATCACAGTGACTGCATCTATTTGACGAGTCCTTGACACAGGCTCCTGAAGTGAACTTCAGATAGAACAGGACAGCATGTATGCGAAATCCAGAATCGATCAAAGCCAACTAAAATGTTCTTAAACCTAACACGTATGTGTTCATCTTTCTAACTATAAACGGCTTATGTGCCGTGACACCGTTTCCTCACCCTTGACTGGGTAACACCGTGGACGTTATTTCATTAGTCGATCTTCTAATTATGACTATGGCTAGTGGTAGCAGAATGTCAGACGCATTAACCACTTGGCCACCACGGCCCCTACATTTGATCCAACAGGAAATAATACAAGAAGATTATAAATTGTAACATTTTATTAATAATTATTATAAAATTTTATAAAGCATCAAAAGTTGACGTACTTATTCAAACATATGTCATATTGGCACTGTACGACAGATAGTGAGTATCTTTTTCTTGGGCCCACTCACAGAGAAATATTTTAGATACAAAATGATCCATAGTTACACAAGCAGTTTAGTTAAGGAAACTACAGCAGGTACACTATCTATATTACTGTATAAGGATTAGTCATTGTGTATACAACATATCCCACGTAATGAATAAAATTAGAAATGGAATAATTTATCAAGTGTCACCATGACACAGTCGCTGATTAATCTGCCACGGTTTCATAGTCTCATCCATGCTTGACGGGCACGTTGTCTCTCCAAATGTTCAAGCATATTGTCTGAAAGTCAAAACATAAATTTAGCGCTACAGACACATCAGCACAATGCGTTATATTATCTATTTTTTAAATGCTTTAAATGTTTTATCTTAAAAGACTTTATTTTCGTAGTTCCCTATGGAATCCCGAAATTAATTATCTTAAACCATCTCATAACACACAATTTCTAACTGCAGTGTGAGTCTATAAAAATGCCAAGGGATGTAGGCTATTTTGCCCAATTGACGAAAGGTAAGGTTCTGAAATGGTATTTTCTAGCAGTAACTGATATCAAAATCTGTTCGAGACTTTAACGTGATGTATATGGTACGTGTGGGCTAGACAGCTTTTCAATGGAACTGTTTTAACAGGATTAAAATATTCCTTACCGTCGCAACATTGAATCTATACAAGTAACGAACAATATAATTTACGGCTTACTACATCATTTGCTCTTTTTTATACAAAACATACATTTAATCAAACTTAAGAAAGTAGTGAAAGTAATATTTACCAAGCACTTCTGCATGTACAAGGTTTTTAGCGCAGCATCTCCCAGTAAAACATTGCATACTGTGAGAGCAGTCCTTATTCGTCATACACATCTGTCTCAACTTGGACGGCGTCTCGGAGCATAAGTTCTGTTGTATAAACATCTGTCCAAGATTTGCTTGTGGCAACGACATACCAGCTTGACCATTGTTCATACCTGATGATGCCATCTGCGGACCTCCCTTTAGGGTAGGATTACTTGGATTTGATATCTGTCCTTGATCAAACATTGATCCTCCTGCAGTATTCATCGTCGAACCTCCATTCATCAAAGCGGCCATTTCGAACCCAATCATTGGATTTTGTTCCAGAGTAGAGCCTATAGCCGTTGGCACATTACTCAACATATCTGCCATTGGGGTTTGTTTACTTGATGACTTCACCGGTGTCGTAGCAGCATTGTTGGGATATGTAACTGTATCACTTTTTGACATTAAACTGCTTATTTTTGATGGTGTCTTTGCGTTTGCTGTTTTTGTTGCAGGTTGTGGATTTATTAGTCCAAGATTTTGAAGCGTTGGTGCTACTTCTGGTATAAAGTTACCTGTCTGTGACCCACTATTTACCGATGTTTGGACAGATGACATCTCTGATGGAACCATTCCTCCAAAAGAGGAGAGGATATTTTGTAATCCAGCAGGAAGAATAGTATTCCCACCTTTCTGTCCTCCCATTGAAGACTGAAACATCTTGTATCTCATAATCTTTCTCTGTAGGTCCATGTAGTCTGACATGATTTCTGCATTCATGCTCTGTGCCATCGGGGATAACGCCGTGACACCTTAAAACATACATGTTTGTATTATTAAAACTGCAGCCTTACATATTCAAAAATAGTATTTTTGTTCGTTTGTGCTTTTAAGCCCCTAGGGGTTATGGGCAAATAATGTAATCTTGCTTGTAACAAGCATTTTCATTGGCTTAAAAAAATGTATGTTATCAGTCCATAACGTAAAAAGTGACGTCGCCGTTTGTAACGTCGCTTTTGATTGGCTGATACAGCGGCGTAATAATTTCTAAGAGAAAATAGTCCATCAATAAAAGTGGATTTCCACAGGGATTGTGTATAGTAGATTAAATTATAAGGATTAACTTGAATATATTTTTCATGTTATGGAGCTATAACACAAAAAACCGGAGTGTACCTTCATCATAAACCGCTTCGCGATTTATTTAAAGTACACTCCGTGTTTTGTGTTATATCTCCATAACATGAAAAATATATTGAAGTTAATCCTTAAGTAATTGGAGAAGGTCAGACGACTGAACCAATCAGTCATTGCGGCCCCCATAAAATTGTGTTTAATAAAATTATTATTTAATCAGCAAATATTGCACACAAGTTTATATTTTCTTCATAAATGTACAATAAAGATAATAATTAAAAATCTAATTTTCCAGAACATCATTGTATAAAGCAACTATACCTTAACCAAATGACGCATTTTTTCCATGTAAAGAACAGCATTTAAAAAAAAGTGCTGTAAATGTCCAAAGTTTGAATTAGATACGCTTAATGTAGGGAAGCATATTAATGCTATGTAGAGTTATCAATATAACCTAGCAAGGCAAAGATATACAAAACATGTCAAATTATATCGGAATGTTCCATTAAAATAATTTGAAATAAATTGTTTCTTATTGTTGTAAAATAGATAAAGTTTATATTAATTGTATTACTTATAATTGAATGATAAAAGGAGTTAACATATTCTGCTATCTGTAGCTATGGCGTTCATATAGTTAATCTTATTAAAGAACTCATATCGAAGTTATGAGACCTCCTTTATGCTACCTTACTGTGATTCAAATATATAGGCCGCCCTAATGTGAGGCAATAACATTTTCTACCTTACTGTGAGTCAATGATATTTGCTACTTAACGATGAGTCATTTATATTTGATGCCTTACTGTAAGTCAAGGGTGTTTGCTACCATATGGTGAGTCAATGACATGTGTGAACTATTCAAATATTACGAGTCAACGGGATATGCTACAAGTATTTATAATTGTCAATGATATATGCTAGCTTTCTTGAGTCGATGATATATACTACAATACTGTGAGTCAATTAGATATGCATGCTACTTTACAATGAATAAATGATATTTGCTGCCGTAATGAGTGTCGATGAAATACCACGATTCGACGAAATACGCTACAAATATGCCTTACTGTGAGACGATAATGCATCTACATCACTGTGCGTCTATGAGATAAACTACTTTACTGTGAGTCAATGAGGTATGCTATCTTTCAGTGAATCATTGCTTTATGCCGCCTTAATGATTGTCAATAAAATACTACGAGTCAATGAGTTAGGCTACAGATGTTATTCACAAATATCTATACTATATACTAGTATATATCGCCTCGCTGATATTGCAACCTAACTTTGCGTCAAAAAAATATGTTAAATCATCAAGAGTATATAATAAACGAAATAACCCTATTTGTTTAGAAACTTACTTGAAACAATCATCGCCAAAAGGAGTGTGCATAAAACCATTGTCGGCGTATCCATGCTACTATTTCCTGTTCCGTAGAACTTCAAACAAAATAACTACTACTTCAGGAACGTGCTATTCTGACGCTCTCCCCGAATGAGCCAACAACCGCCACAGTCAGACCTTGTATGGTATTCCTAATAGATAGTGAGACTATTTATAGTACATGCAATGCTGAAAACAATATCTCATTTAAAATCGCGACGTCTCCGCCAGCTGTCGAAACGTCTTTAAACTAGAATTTGATCTGATGAATATTTAAACCGGATACGCTTCTATTACTATCGTATTCATATACATATTGTTCTACGTCTACACCATAATGATCTCGCCTGTCTTGTTACGTCATCAGTAAGAATTAAATATTTTGTCAAATTGGTAATTACTTGTCACGTACTAATGCCGTGAAAAAGACTAATAGATATATGTCGTGAAGAAATGTTCCTTTCGAGGTTAAGATCATGAGAGATGATTAACAGAAAAGAAAACTGTGGTAGATCGTCACTGTCAATACCACTTAAGCGTACGGAATAAAATGTCAGTTAATTTTTAATCATAATAACTTGCCATAAGACACATTAATTGTGTGTTCTTGTTATAAACAAATGAGTGTTTAGGTGTTTGGAGGTACCTGGTTGTGCCTTATTCCTTGCGGAGGACTTTATATATCAAATGTCACAATTAAAGCAATAAAGTGCTAGGATTAACATATATTCAAATTAAGCCCATAGCTGTCCTCTCCTACTGATGACAGGTTTCCTCGTACATACATGCACGGATATGTACAATAACTGTATTTGTTTTCTATTCAATTTTATTAAGCATTAAAACAATACTTATAAATAATCATAAACACATGTTTACCGTTACAATGCAAATATTACAAAACCAAGTAGATTTGTTATTTGTGGCCTACACATTAAAAAGTGTGGACATTCTGATAAGTTTTTATATAAAAAGCTTTGTCAAGAATATTGTGTCATATACAGGACCAAAAAGTATTGCATAAGACGAATTATGAACATCAAAACACAAAAACAACCGATTAAGAGAAAAATAACCTTAAGAGATACTAACACAGAAGTAGCGCGCTTCTGTGTTTGCAAGTGATTTTCATAAGTGTAGTTCAATCTGCTCTCATAGTTGTTTACGAACTATTGTAAACATTACTTACTTTTGAAAGTACATGTCTTTATCAATATAATAGGACATCATTTTACATAATCTATGGTATATATCAATTCTTTGAAGGGTCTATATTGACATGCATTTGAACGCTTGTTTCATGTAGACGATATGGTGTTACATAAATAAGTACTTCAAAGGTCAAACCATGATTGTAAACACTAATTGGTATTTGATGTAAACATGAGGACATTACAATAGATAAATAAGTATGTTACAACTTAAATATATATATACTAAAGTTCATCGACCATTTTAAAGCTTTGTTAGGTTAATTGAACATTAATAAAAAAAAATGAGTAAAAGTTCACAACGGAAATGACATATTTGTATTTTAAATCCTGTTGACGCCATTGAAAAAACCAAAAATCATAAGTAATATTATTTGATTAAATTGATGTAAAAAATTACATGACAATTACTCACCATTATATTAAGCGGCTAATGCTGCCTCGGAAAAATAGTTGTTGTTGTCAGATTATGGAGGAAGATGTCTTTATGAATTGTGTTCATAATGTATCAATGGTATTGTGAACGTACACTACTTTAACGACAGGGTCGGTAAGTGTAAGAAAAATTGGACCAAGTCCAAGCGGAACTATTTCGGACCAATGAAAAAAGATATTTTTTAAGCTAACCATCGTAGCACAGGTGTTTATCAATATAAAAGGACAACACATCTCATAACGGAAAGTATATATCAATTCTTCGAATGGTCAATTTGGAAATGGATTTGACATTATTTTGGTCATTTCTTTTGTCGGTGTTTATTTCAGGTAAGTATTTATTTATTCGAAACTGCTTCAATAAGATGCTAAAGAAAATAATTATTTTATGGAATGCAATACAATTTTTCCAGGTGAACCTATGAACGAAAGTTCTGACATATTTTATTATTCGATCTTAATTTTACATTGCCATCTATATATCAGTGTTGATTTCTGAAAATGAGTTATTTAATATGTTGTTCGCTTTCAATATGCTATTCAAGAGAATGAAAATAGGACATAGAGGTTCCCAAAAGAATGAGGGCTGGTTATCATGATTATCTAACAGGAGTAAGCTAATTTTAAATTGTATAAAGACACGAGGTCATATATAGAATATGGCAGAACAACTATTAAGTATTCTGTGATTTTAATATGGTGATCACTTATTCATTATACAAGAAGTATTCTGATAAACGTAACCATATGCAAGAACAAAACTGAAAATTTGTTTGATGATAATGTTCAATGTGTATACAAAACGTACTTTGTGCTTCTTTAATTTTCTCGAGGCAGAGGAGTATAACAAGCAAATAAGCAAACAAACACCCAACAAAAAAATACTTAATGAAAAATTAGAAGAAAAAAACAACAACATATCATTTCAATTTAAATCAAAAGATATTAGGAATACAACAGCATTACATTTATGTCTAAGTTTTTTTTATTCCATGCACGTTTTCTTATTAAAGCTATATCAACGCAATCACCAGTCATAGAAATTGCGAATGCAAATGGGAACCAAGTTTTAGAGAACGAAGCACTATCTTTAGCAAGTTCCTCCTCTGATGTCTCGAATACAGCACTAAATAAAGAAGACAGAGGCGAAACCGCGGAGCTATCCAGCAGTACAAGCAACACAACGCCACCCACCGTGACCACAGTAATCAAAAGTTCTACTAGAAGATCAGCTAGGCGCTCAAAAAGAATATCCTCAAGGAGATCTGCTAGAAGAAGGAGGAAGATAAAACCATCCACTAGAACATCAGAGTCGACACATGCTACGAAACAGACGCCACATCAGTCTAAAACAGAAGGACACATGGCCACTCAAACCGCCAGTAGCAAACGGCTTAAAACCTCAGAAACCGCGGTCAAAGTAACCACAAGTTCACCGCTAAGGTCAACCAAGATATCTGGACGAAAATCAAGAAGGAGGACTACAAGAAAAAATAGCAAAATTACGAAACCGTCAGCACAAGAAACCAATAAATCGCCTGAAATGCCAAAACAGACGACGAGGTCAGTAACATCTAAACGAACAGAAAACACATTTTTTGAAACAGAAAGGGGAAAAAGCGGGAAAACGATATTTTCCACCGCGAAAACAGAAACTGAAACTGTCACTTCATCTCCAACACCTGATCAGAACGAAACAAGGATTGTGGTCAAAGGCGATTCACGGAGTGATGTCATATCACCTGAATTGTCTAATTCGCCTCAAGGTGTTGGAGAGTCACATCGAAGTAGTGTCACAAAGGAATTGAACCAAAACAGTTCAACAACCAATAACGATAACAAAATTAAACATGTAACTTCAAAAACAACAGCGTCCAACCAACTGCCAAAATTGATAAATGATAGTAAAGTCGGAACAACCGACGCTAGCGCTGTCATAGTCACCAACACGTCGGCAGTAAATATCACATCATCAACGTCGAAAACACTGCCATTTTATATGGAGAACTTTGCTAAGACTTCACCAATGGAACCTGTTGAAAAGACTCCAGCAGGTGATTCAGTACTGTCGCCCACTTTGAGACAACCAACACAGAAAACAATAACCAACGTATCGAGGCAGGGTCCAGTACCAATTGCATCCGTTTTAGCTCGGGTTCTCCCTTATCTTGCAGGCATTTTGGGTTCAAGTCATGTTATTGTTAAACGCATAAGACCCGAAACTATTGTCAGAGGTAATGAAGGTTCTTTTATTGATCCAACGATGCAGCAAATGTCCAGGCGACGTCACTTTTCAATACAATCTATACCGGTTCAACTTAATTTCGCAATGCAACGATTGCTCAATGCTAACAGAGGTAAATCGAGTGCTACTTTTCTAATGCGAAGCCAAATGGATATATACAGGCAACGTGAACTGTGTTCCAAGACGCCTATTAGGTTAAGGAAGATGTGTGTAGACAATATGGAATGTCAGCGTAAAATGGAATGCTATTCAGGAAGATGCTGTGCAACAAGTACTGATCATGCGGAAATGCTTGGTGAGTACTTTTTGTGGTCCCCAGCCTAGTATTCTAATTTTACTGATACTATTGTTTCCCCAAATACGAACTGCTACCTTTAAATCGGAACATTTCTGTTATGAAAGCGTTTCTATTACCAATCACATGTTAATTTACATATAAGATGACAAATGTTAATTATCAAAATATTTTGTAAATTAAACAAACTGAAGTTTGATATAAATTCTTCAATATGATGTCTTGTATAACGCAGCTGTTGAAACTTATATATGAGGACTAGATAACTATGATGTACAACACTTTCAACACCCTGTTTATTGTTTAAAATCTTTTTTACTTTGCAGACAAGATGCTTGAATTTATGAAGAGGCGACGTTCACAACGCTTCCGCATGAGGCAATGATTTGAGCCATAACTATCATCGTACACAGCACTCATCTTTCACTCTTTTATTATTATAAATAAATAATGATACATAATCATCATATATGAGTAATTTGTTGTCACTGAAATACAACTAAATACTACACGGAAATGTTATAAATAAAATAAAAAGTATATGTTTCATTTATGTCAGCTGAAGTAGAATATTTGCACTGTACACTGATCACGTTTGGTTTTGTCACAACCTAAAAGATATTTCTCCAATTTCTACAATGTCGTGTTGTTTGTCGTTTAACCATTTTCATTTCTTCCAAAAATGTTTTACTATGTTATTGTACTTAATTGTAATTATTTGAATCACACGAAGAAGACAACATGCGATACTCTAATTGCAATGTGTCTGCGGATACAGCTGTTTCACCATTCCCACTGTTACACTCCATAGCATATACGTTTATAATCATGAGTTGTACAGCTTTTTGATAAATAATAATAATAATAATAATTCGAGGTTCTTATATACCGCTTTATCACAACCTAGTTCGTAGGTCGTCTCAAAGCG
>JAUMHH010194113.1:0-13886 GCA_032359455.1 Chlamys rubida
CCTGAAATTTCATAATGAACTATTCCAACCTTTGAATTGGAAGGGTTCAAATGTGTCTTCAGGGATGAATGAGTTAAGAAAAATCATTAAAGGGATGTTATGCATTTATGAGTGCGTATGTTAGATTTATGTATTGAGATATTATGTTTCGAGTATGAATAGTTAGCTCAGTTAAAAGTAGATATTATATTCCTTCCAGTAGCAGAATTTAGGAAATATGAAAGGTAGGATAATCATTTCAACATACATTATTGTATATTTAAATAAAACTGTCCTTTTTGTTGATATGGGGGAAAAAATCATATACGTTTTCCCAATCTATTTCAAGAAAGTTAGGTACAGTTCAGGAAAATTTGAAATGTAGCAAGTTTGTGATTTAAGATCAAATTTTCTCTCGAGAGGGGTTTCTTTAGCAATGATATATTAAAATAAAAAATTTGACCCAAAACAGAATTTTTATGAACTAAGGGAGATAACCAAAAACACGTGCGAACCAACAAAAAATGTATTGCTCTATTTAAGTAGAACAAGTTTTATATGTATTTATATAGTTGTCACTACTTTATAGGTATAACCTGGTTTATTGTGGACTTCCTTAGAAGTGCCCTGGTTGCCTAGCAATTTTGAAAAAAAATAAATGGAATGATTATAAAATCAACTAAAGTTCTTCAAAAATGGCCATTTTTATCATACATTTTCCAAGTAAGTCAGTTTTATTGTGAAGAGATAGCCAGGATTCAGTCAGACCAGAAAATGGATGAAAGGAGATTAAAGGGGATGAAGTACTTATTTGGATAAATACAATCTCTATTAGTTTCCTTAATGTTATAATTTATACCCAACTTGGTTACTACAAATAAAGCTGTTCTAATCACAGCCTTTGTGGTTGATATTTACGCAAAAACAACAGATCCATGGAAAATATTTATTGCTCCTTATATTTACCAGAGATTCTGGTCATCATATGACAGCAAAGCTTTAAATATTGAATTCTGCCCATTGTGGGTTTTTGCTGTTAATCTAAGAAATATTGAACCTTAATGCAAGGAGGTAACGTACGTACGTACGCAAAAAGAAAAAAAGAATAAGATTTAAATCACTCGCATACACTTGTGTTGCTGTTTAGTAGGTCATAAATATCACAAATGTACCATCCTGATTGTTATATAATATGTTAACAGTTAGTTTTGTATTTATCTTAATTTTTTTACCAGTTAAGATTTACCAGATATAGTTTTATATTCATTTTTTACCTTTGATGAGAAGTGCTATCTACGTTTTCTCAGTTTTGTAAAATGTGTGTGCTCATTTGACGGTTGACCAGTGGTCATCAGGCCTTGACCGTTCCATTTGTACATGAAATGGGGGCCACAAAATTAAATCGCCACTCAATATATTTTCTTTATGATTGGTTGATTATTTTGCCGTGGATGAAACTCATGTCTATGTTAAATACCTGTTTATGTTTTCTTTACTTTAAAATTTGATAACAGATAATATTAAAAGAAACATTTCACTATTGATTATTTTGCAATTTCCTTTTCCTAGATTTGAAAACAAATTATTAGTTCATATTTTTCCCCCTGAAAACTGTTTGCTTTGATTTCTATTTTGTACCATGTTTTAAATTCTCACAAATTTGGAGAGAAAAAAACTACGTTTGTACCAACAAGAAATTATGTGCCTTTTGAACAGACAAGCAAAATCAGAAGATGATTAATTTATTACGGAGAAATGTATTTTTATTTTCCTTCTTACTGTCCAAAAGTTTGGATATCTATAAAAGACTAGAAAATAAAAAGTGCTATATTAAGTTTATTTTTGTACTATAGAAATGGTGCCTTGATATTTCTGGTGAAGTTTCAAGAGCAAAAAACCTAGTTGTTTAATAATACCAGATCAGCTCGTTATCAAATTTGATTGTTGACCCCTGCATTTCTAAACTGGACTTGCCCAGTCTTTGATTTGGTAAGGTTCAAATGTGACTTCAGGGGTGAACGGATCAAGCTAACCTGGTCTTGAACAACTGGGCTTAAATATTTAAATGTTTGACAGTTATATTTTATACACATATTTGTTAAAATGCAATTAATTCATCAATTATTAAAATAAAATACATCACTATTTAATTTGATGAGTTGTTTTGTCTTTTTAATTATTTTTTTTTTAATATATTTTAACAGTTTATCTTTACAACTTTTTATATGAATGCTGTCCAAAACAGACCAAGCAAAATGTGAGAAAAAAACACATGATGCTTGTCAATGCACTGATGATGATGATGATGATGATGATGCTTGTCATTGTGTATATGTGGTGATGAAGACGTCAACAACAACAACGACGACGATGACTGAGTAACCTATGCCTCTGCATGTGAGAGTATGCATGTGCCATATGTCCGGTTGATGTATATGTATTAAACAAGTTTTGAAAAATACAAAAAAATAAACCCACAGAAAAAGAGATCCAATTTATTAATAATGCAGAATGTTAGTCACTTCCACAAAATTTTATATAACTGACTTCTCCCCCGTCCTGCTGTCACTGTTCTGTTTACCACAACAGTATCCATGATAAAACAATGGCTGGTTGACTACAGGGTGAGAATGCAGCACCTGGCCGGGTTCGGGACACTCGGGGGGCCATGTTTATCCTTGACCTGGTATAAACTGTTATTGACATTGAAACTCTGACTACAGAAGTACAATTGAAATGATAATGTTGGTGTAATAAATTTGGACAATCTGATGTGTCTGTCATATCAACTCCTGTATGCCCAAAATGTTGAATGTTGAAAACTGACATCTTTCTAAAGTTGTTGGGAACAATGTTGTTAATGAATAAATTACAGTGCTGAAATTTGGGCAAAGCAGTATTTATAATCAAACACAAATGAATAATTACAATTTTCAGATTTCAACAAATTTTATTGGACAAAAAAATTGAACATTTGGATGAGACAACAGGCTTAGCCTATTTAAGTCTTCTCCTATCCGGTATAGATGGACAAAAAGCATAAATTTAATACATAGCTCAACAAGACACACTCATATACACTTACAAACATATAGGCTAGAACATTTAACCAAGTTATAATGATAAGAAAGAAAAGAAACATTATTTGATGACATTTGAAAACTTATAAAATACTTTCTTAGCAAATCATATATGTTTGTACACTCGGACCACATTCCATAACACACACACATACACACATGATAAATATGTATTCACACACACACACACACACACCCACACACACACACACCCTCACAAGCCCTTACTCAAAAGCATATTAATTAAATAACTTATAAAATTTATAAAATTTATAAAATAAATATATATATATACATACAAATAAATATAAGAGGCAATGAAAGCAGTCCTAATAAATAGATATGTAGATTCTAGTCTATCTTACTCGATATGTACTTCATTTCAAAAAGGTCCCATAATACAACATTTTATGTGCGACCTTTGATTTGGTTAATTAAAGCTACACAATAATATATATGCATAGTGATAAGTTCGATAATGATATAATTAAGGTACAATACGTAAGGTAGATAAGTCTATACCAAATCATGACGTGTACCGTACGGCAGATTTTCGGAAACTTTAACCCAGTTGGAAAATTAAAATGATACCATTGTTTAGATGGTATTAACTAGTCTAATCCTTCTTACAATATAAGAAGCTAAAATTGTGTGTAATAGTTGCTGTAGATGCACTTCCCTAGGGATATTTGTTAAACTTTGACTGAAGATCACTCACCCCTCCAAAAATCCACCCAAACAAATTTCACCCATATCGGTCTGTTTCTTTGAGTATCTTTCTTTGCTATTTCTTAGTGGAACAGAATACATTCCACCCGTCCTTACCCTTCCCATCCTCTGTCATTCTTCTTAGGCAACACACAATGCCAACCACGAGAGGAATCTTTCGATGCCTAACTGGCAGATTGTTGTTTAGCGCCAGGAAATAAGTCAGCCTACATCGACGACCAAAGAAACTATTTCTGTTTTAACTGATATTTTCTTTGGTTACAGAGTCAGTTTTTTGCTGTTATACTGCACACTGGCTACAACATGACGACCGACTGTGATTTCCCCATCGGATTTAACTACGCTGTGTTTATATACGCCATCACACTGGTGCTGTTGTTCTCCAACTTCTTCAGGCACACTTACACGTCAAAGGAAGAGCTACACACACAAGTCAAAGGAAGAGCTACACACACAAGGCAAAGGAAGCTACAATAACTAAAAAGAAAAGCTTAACACAATAACGATAGCTCAAAGGAAGAGCTAAACACAGTTACGATAACTCAAAGGAAGTGCTTTAAACACAGTTACGATAAATCAAAGGAACAGCTTAACACAGTTACGATAACTCAAAGGAAGTGCTTTAAACACAGTTACGATAACTCAAAGGAAGAGCTTTAAACACACTTACGATAACTCAAAGGAAGAGCTTAACACAGTTACGATAATTCAAAGGAACAGCTAAACACAGTAACGATAACTCAAAAGAAGAGCTTTAAAAACAGTTACGATAACTCAAAAGAAGAGCTAAACACAAACAATAGTTACATACACACCAGACAAACGAAGGAATATCACATACCTGGTGAAAGAAGAGCCATACCTGGTGAAAGAAGAGCCATACCTGGTTGAAAGAAGAGCCATACCTGGTGAAAGAAGAGCCATACCTGGTGAAAGAAGAGCTAACTATACACAATTTCTTGTAACCTTGTTAGAAAGTCCAAGCCTGATTCTCGTTGGTGAATCGCGGTGTAATACCGAACAAAAAGCCTCGTACTCCAGATTTAATAAGACTCTTGGTGAACAAGAATAAGAAGTTGGCCCCGTTTCATGAAGGGACTAGAAGTGGTAAAGGTTTCTGTTTAAAAATATCCCAAAACGTAACATTATTTACAACATATGCCACAAAACTTACAATTTATCTTAATACTACTAATTAATCATTTATAGCACTGATTCCCTGCAGTTTCCTTGATATAAATGACCAAACACTGATACTCTGCCACAGATCATTGCTCTGATCTACATCCCGGTACACACTCAGGTACTGATAGCATTGACTTTATTTACACATGTATATTGTAAGCGTTTCAATGTTGATTATACGTTGCGATAATCTATGGTATAGACATGCTTATTATGAATTTGTAGATTTTTTTAAAACCTACCTCATTAAGCTTATTAAAATATTTGTTAATAAAGATTATGTAGTGTGAAAACCATGGTATTGTTTGTCCGATTTTTCTACACAATAGCAATCTGATGCAGTTCCATATCCGATGGTGTTCTAAATTCGAATGTGGCACTTGACCTCTGCAGTTCTGTCTGCGCGTGTTCAGAGAACTATTCTCTTCCTATCACACTGATGTGTAGGATGAGCAGTAATAGGAATGTGGCACTATCACACTGATGTGTAGGATGAGCAGTAATAGGAATGTGGCACTATTCTCTTCCTATCACACTGATGTGTAGGATGAGTAGTAATAGGAATGTGGCACTTTGCACTCTCTACATTTCATAACATACTTTGTTTAGTGTTATCTTAGCATGTGTGAAGAAACATTAAATTCCTTTCGCGTTAACTTTGCTGGCTGTTGTATTTTGTTCATTTAAAAACTTATTGTGAGGAACATAAATAGTATCTGCGACGTACATTAGGGGTATTAGCAAGACTGTAGGTCTTTATTTTGCGATAACATGTTTTTTATCTTCCTCCTTTGCGTCTGAAAGTTCTACTTCCGGTGATAGTCAATGCTTCACTTCCGGTCCTGAAAGTTCCGCTATCGGTTTTGGAAAAGAAAGGACTTTTTCAAACAGGAAATGTTAACGTTCACATGTTTTATTCATTCTTACCTTGCTTGTGAACAATGAAATTGAAGGATGTTATGTCCATAGTTAAATCGCTTACATGTGGATCAAAAGTTTTGTGATAGTCCATCAACAATGTGATGTGTTCCAAATGTGTTATGAGGTTACAGTAGATCAAAAGTGTACAGACAAGACATTTGCGTCTGATATGTAAATTACAAGGTTGATTTGATTGTCCATAGGCAGAAGGGAATCCAGGGTTGATATGATTTTCACCCTCATTAGACAGAATTATCCACACTTTATATATCTTTCCCCACCTCCGAGGGCCAGAATCGTACCCCGAGGGTTGAGATTTTGCTGTCTTAACCTCACGGTGGGGATGAACTATGTTGGTCCATCGCCAAGAGTAGATCCAAAGCATGTGATTTACTCTATCAGGTTCGGATCCTTGGTTTATATGATTGTCTATCACCAGGAGTATATCCAGGGTTTATTATTTTCGTCTGCGCATACTCATAATATGATTTTAGAAGTGCTTAAATGTTCATCTCACGTGCTTTTAATTTAATGTCTGCCAATATGAAATATTTTTTGTCGCAATTGTTGTTTCCATGTCAAGTTAAGAAGTAAAACATACTAACACACAACTAATGACAAATACAAAACACTCAGCAAATATGTGTTAAAAACCTGTTAATCACCTGTGAATTTGAAATCCGTTAAAATTGTCTATACTTGTTTAATCCTTTAATACATGTACAAAGATAAATGTCATTTATACACATTCAAATTCAAATTCTTTTATTACTTTAGGGTTTCTAGTATACATGTATATTATCATTGAGGAAGGCATTTTTATCGAAAAACGATCTAAACATATAAAATTACTCTGAACACCTTAGTTTAGGTCCAAATATAGCTGTAACAAATGCTCAGGTCCCTGTGTATTTCGGCGCAAGAACGCTACATTTTTTTCTAAATGTAAGTCACGTGACATGTATTCTGAAGTTAATCGCTGCAGAAAACGCGAAGCAGCAACAAACCAGGGGGACCCTCAAGAGTCATCCAGCCAAAACAGCTTTTATCTTTACACTGGTAAACGTGAGACCCGAGACTAGAAACAGTGTTTCCGGCTTTACTAAAGCGCTTTGATTTAAATCATTTCCCGAAAAGAAACCACATATTGCAGGACTTTTATAAGAAATAGAAATAAAATAAACAAAATAAAAATCAACAACAGTGTTCTGAGTGTAAAAATTCAGCGGGGCCAGACTGGGATTCGAACCCTGTGGACTTCAGATTGTTATACTATCGCTCTAACCGATTGAGCTACCTGATCAAGTATCCTGGCCCAACTGTTCTACAGTTAAATCCAATCGGAAGTTAAGGGGATATTAATCACTCTTGTTGACCCGAATGGAAGCGTGCAGTCTGCATAGTAGAAAAAACGGGAGTACCTGAAGAAAAGACACGTGCCTGCCTTTAGTATTTCTAGTGCGTTGATGATTGAATGCCTTACGAAAAGTGGTCACATTTTCTTTCTATGTCGATTTTTAGGAGTAGCATTATATTGCGACAAGACGTCAATAACGACATACACGTTAGATAATCTGTTTATGTCGATCTACTTGTCTGGTTATGTCGTATGCCACACCTTGTCACGCTATTTCTCAGTAGAGTACCGCAGTAATCTGACATGATCCAGGTTATGTACTGTCCACAGAACGTCGTCCCTGTCCACACACATCGCCCAGGGTTTGTACGCATCTGTATGTAACACCTTGACGTCCCCGCGTACACTGATGAGCAGGATTCTCCGGTTGTGCTGGTCTGCAATGATAAGGTTTCCCAGTCTGTCAAATACGACAGCCACGGGATTAAATACATTACGCTCTGTCGGAGACGTACAAGTACCAAGTATCTCTCCATGATACGTGAAATGTTCATTGAAATCCGTATCCATGACAACAATATGTCCTTCCTTCTTCTCATCGTCCTCCTCCTGATATTTCTTACCGCGATCAATGACTGCGATCTTGAGTGTGACAGGACATTCGGCTATCCTATGGGGCGTACATACCAAAGGCTTCCTTTCTCTTCTAGCCATGGTGGTGAGAACAATTTTACCATTTGTGGTGAATTTAGAAAGAGAGTTAGCCATCCCAACAATGACATGGTTACTTGAAGTAACGCATATACACAGGGGTTCATATTTCGTGTTGAATGCACGGACCAACTTGCCTGAAGACAGCTGCCTGACACTGTTGTCATAGCAATGGCATGTCCACAGTGCGTCTGTTGTATGTGATACACTGATGTCGCGGGTATTATTTCCATGCTTTATCTCCTGAGTGACTTGACCTGTCCTGTTCAGGAGAATTAAAGTCCGCGTGTTGTTGTTGTAAGAGCTCCACACCTGACCATCCTTAGTTGGACATACAGACGTTGTACAGTAGGACCTAAACTCCTCCATCACTTCGGTCCCTGGTGGCTGTTCTGATTGAAGTTGTTTACCGGACAATACATTATAGCTTTCATCCAATTCTCCCTCCGTATCTGATGACCCTTCCGAGAGATCCTGGTCACACGACGTCTGACCCTGACCGGAAGTGACCATAGTACCCAATGCTTGTTCCAGATATGTCAGAGGATGTCCGTTTGGGGTGAAGCTTGCAGCAGTCAGTGTAGGTTTAACAGTCGATGGGACATCGCATTCAGCGTCATACTCACAGTCATATATCTGCATATCAGTCCCTTGTTGAAGTACAGTTTTGCATTCTTGTAATTGTTGCTTTAGCTTTTTGTCGTAGACTGCCAGGTCCTGTTTGTAGGTTTCTATGAGTTTGGCGTTGTCCTCCTCTATTTGACGGTATCTAGAAAGCGTCTGTGTTGAAATAGAATCTAGATCTTCTTTTAATTTGTCGGTTTGTCTTTTCAACTTCGCTGCGAGCTTGTCAAACGTGTTGGTGTTTTCCTTGAGGTGATGCTCTGTAGATGTAATATTTTCATGAATTTGTCTAAGATCGTGTTTCTCACTTCTGTCAACGAATCTTTGAATGTCTCGTCTCCTTTTAATAATTATTTCACCGAGTTCACAAACGGAATGAGCATCGTGAACCGTAGACAAACATTTACTACAAATAACATCTTCACAACGTTTGCAGTAAAACTGTAGTTGTTTCCCGTAGTGGTGGATACAAGTGGTCTGACCTTTAGCTCGTACTGCAATCTGAACTTTACACAAGGAAGTCGATTTTGCAGCCATGTTGATTTTCCAGATATGGGAAATAGTTGAAGATCCACATTTCACGTGAGATGTATAGATATTAACCATAGAGATACCAGGCTGTATGTCCGTTTTATTCCTGGGAAATTGAAAAAAGTTTTATAATCTGTCCAGAATTATAGTCACATCAAATCCATTTCATCAAGTCATAATTCATTACCTTAATATGTCCAACATAATTCCCTGTACTGGTTTGTGGAGATAGGTTTTCAATGAACTACCAGCTCCAATTCTGGCTCTAAAAAACGATACAGTGTATAATTAACATTATTTCACTGTTTCCAATCTGTACAGATAATCCGTCTATCGCTCAAAATCAAACCTTCCGTCTCCTAACATCAAGATGATACACTCTCTATTCAGAGTTGTCGTCCCTTACACAAGTGGTCTGACAGACTGTTACCGACTAGAAACACTTGAAATCCTCGGGTTAAATAGCCACAGATTCGAGAGGACAGAGATACTGAAAGTGTATGCGTCATACACTGTAATATTTCAATCGAAATGGTGGACCTGGTTAAGTCATGTCTGTTTTATTTCCACTTATGATAATGTATATATGATATTTCAAATCAGTTTTTGTCAATACCACTACAGATCTGATGTTAAACATCATTAACACCAAACGACAAAATACACTATGGCGCACAAGGACAAAATATATTACAGCGTCAACACACATGGACAAAAGCATACCCTAGCGTCAACACACAAGGACAAAAGATACCACGGCGTCAACAAAAAAAGACAAAATACACTAATTTTATGTTAAACTAAAAACTCATATTTAAACATTTTAAATAAATGCTGCACCCTAAAATGCTCTAGAAGACATCAGACAGTTTCTAGTTTTTCACGTTTGGTGCGAAATTACCTCAGATATGAATGCAAAAATTAAAGGACAATCCGCTAGCCACTTCTCCTAGGCCTGGATCCCTAACGCCCCCTATACATCCCCGTCGTGAATTTCAAATCTCGCCAAAATTATTTGCCAGGTAGATCAATATGTATACCTTTAACGAGATATCTAATCTATCTGGGGCCCAGCTACCCGATAATTTCTTACACACGGGCTCTTCGGACTTTGAACTCTTATTTTATTAAGAGTTATTTCCCTTCCCACGGACAACAACAATCAGACGACAAAAGGTCCGATGTACAAGTCAACCGTTGATACTTAATGAACATCCTCCCCTGTCTCCGTCTGGTGTCCTGGCGATATTGACTCGTTACTTAGATTTCTCAGAAGCAGGTAAGCTGTCGAATGCTCATTCTGACTGTTTTGAGACTTGGTAAAGAACTGAACCGTGCGGGGGTGTAAACACACTAAATATCGACGTGGTAGACGTTGTCCAGGTTCCGGATTTGAAATTTTAAAAGTAGAAAATGAAGCAAATTTAGCACTAAAATTAACCATATCGTAGGCGTTAGTTTTGCGTACATCATTTAAGCCGAGTTTATATTATATATGTGTTTTACAGTCATAGCGTTTTTGAAGACTGATTATACTTTTGGAACATCGTGAATTTCACTATCAGTGAAAAATAGGTACATACGTTTCATAATTCATTTTGTATCAAATGTAAATTAAAAAAGAAGGAAACGTCACCTTGCGAAATTCAATAGGCCTATGCGCGGAATAAAAAGTTTTTTTTCTGCTTTTTTTAATCTTTGACATACGACCAAGGCTTTTAACACTGCGACTTCAGTACATTACATAATTGTTTATTCATAACGTCAGTGGAACAAAACTGGATATTTATTTTTTGTAGTATTTTGTAATCATGCATTTGATTCGAAATCAAAGCTTTGTCGATCTACTTAATAAGATGTTTAAGATTTGAAGTCGTGTCGATTTCAGCAGAAGAAAAGCAAGATGGGAGAAACCTTCATGGAGCAAGTCCGGGACTTTTACTATTCTTCAATGGCACGGGGAGGTAAACAGTGGATTTACTACAGTCTTATCAAATTTGACATTTCACAACCTTTAATAAAACAGATGTTAGCCAATTAAAATTTCTAAAATGAATATTAATGTAAATTGTTGTTGAATAAACGAAAATATGAAATAAAAACGGGGTAGGATACTATAATTTTCCAAGGACATTCAATTTAACTTTTTGACTTGGTGATAAATATAGTGCATAATTTCACGAAATTAAGCAGCACGAGTTCAAAGTACGATCAAAAACATATCTTATTAATATAACCGTATTCCAGGTAAAGAATACCATTAAGTTTATGTATTTGCCTGTCGTTATCATTAATATCATGAAAGATATATATGTAAGGCATTTTCTGCAGAAACATTACATATAAATCTTGCGACGCATTTTACAGAAATATATTCGTTCAAAAATTGAGTTTTTGAAATCAGAAAAGCCTTCAGGGGTCAAAATGGGAACTTTCCATTGCCAAATCATCAATTGTCTGATGTAGTAATAAAAATATATACAAAGTACCAAAATGTAAGGTGAATACCTTGACAAGGGAAGTTACTCTAAGTAAAAACAGACGTATTCTGTTGCTTTATTGTCTATATAAAAGGGAAAATACTCAAAATCGAAAAAGCAGGTCTAGACACACGATTGAACGGTATTTTTGCATGAGCTGGTAAAATAAACACATTTTTTATATAAAAAATTAATCCAGAAATATCACAACCGCTATAAAAGCCGACAAACGTAATCATATATAGTTGTGTTTTTTTTTCAAACTTTTGAACAGGTACTATATCTGATAACTTGTATGTGATGTGGACAGGTCAATGTTAGCTATTGTTGGTGAGGCCGGGCCACATTAACTTTGGTAATTGTGTTTACAGACCAGAGAGTAGAGAACTGGTTACTGATGGGAAACCCGGCGATCATCTCGGTGATCTTCATTTCCTATCTCGTAGTGGTCCTTGCTGGCCCCGCCCTGATGAGAGACAGACAGCCTGTCCCTCTGAAATGGGTGCTCCTCCCCTACAACTTCTTCTGTGTCTGTCTCGCAGCCTACATGTTTTACGAGGTAAGTATCTAGCTTTATTACAAATCACATATTTTTTTCTTGAATACTGTAATAATAAGAGAGTAATTCTAGCATTTCAACTTTTTTGTGAAAATTTAAAATACCTAAAAGTCGTTGGCAGATCTAAAGACCAACTTGGGAATCCATATATCCAAAAAAGGGCTTGGGTTGTGGTTGGTCAAAATGGAGAGAAAAAACCCGGAAAATATGCCTTTTTAGCGAAAAAATCAGCAGCTAGATTTCCTCTAACTCGGAAAACTTTTCCACATCCGCCTCCTTAAATGACGATAAAATGTATGTCCATGACTTTTAAATTAGCAGTGGGTACCGGAGCTCATTAGGTTTTATCTGACAAAATTATTAGAAAGTACACAAGCCATATAGATACTGGGGTATTTTATATTGCGCTTGCCTTGAGAAGTAGCGGGACCATAATTATGTACCATGTGGAATATATTGATAAACATTATTACATTGTACAGTATATATTGACTGTCACGAGTAATATAGTACCAATGGGATTTTTCTTCTAATGTCTCAATACTTTGATATTTTTTGTTAAAAAAAGATGCATCATCAAAGGGCTCTAAGTGGGATTCTAAATGGATAATATCTCGTTTATGATGGACGTATAAAATGTCGTTCAATAAAACGATACCTTACACCACAATTAACCAAACATCTCCAGCTAAAAAGCCCCGTTATATGTGTACAAACTTCAGATTCCCGTTGGAAAAGACAAATTTATAGATTTTAAAAATGTAACGATCTGTTTGGTAGTAAATGTTTGGAAGTCGGAAGATGGAACATAGAGACAATGTCTGCGACATCAAGTTTCAGCTAACTGGCCTCAAGGAAACTATGCGCATATGTATATCTGTAGTTATGGACGACAACCATGTCATTGTTGGTATCTCAAATTACACCGGAAAGGGTAAACAAGTACTACCCCTGCTACAGAAGCCACTGTTACATGGTCAGAATCTCTCTTTCTCACGCCACTTTTCAGTAATTGATGGCGATTGACACAGAGTTCAATAATTCTGAATCGACGGAAGACGCCACTCAGAACATCCTAACATTAATCCCAGAATTAGACAGAAAATAGCCCAAAATCCAGATAGAAAATAGCCAAACATAGCCAAACATCCAGAGAGGCACTGGCAAACATTTCAGACATGTAGAATATCATATAGAATTGTATTTGAAAACTTGCGGAACTTAGTGTGTTTACAGATTTCGAAGAGACGATAATCCTTTTCATCGACACAGACATTTCTCCATCAAAGGACGCCTGTGTGAGCAGGAATGCTGTTATTTGTGTAGTTTTTTTACCTGTATCAGGTTCGATAACTCCAATACAGGTGTAGTCTTATAACCCTGGTCAAAATACCAACGTGTTTAAAACTGATACTAGCGATACGCAGATGTTAAAGAGTTGCCATAGTATTTATTGTGCTTCGGGTCCTCGTAGTTACATGCTGTAAAAGGGGATGATTTTGAGTTCTAAATAAAAAATTTTAATAACTTACCCTTTTCCTTTATTTTTACAGTTTCTTGTCACTTCCCTCCTATCCAACTACAGCTACTTGTGTCAGCCAGTTGACTACAGTAACAGTCCCCTAGCCTTAAGGGTGAGTGTTTTATATAACATTACAACTACCTATGTCAGTATCAACAGTCCCCTAGCCTTAAGGGTGAGTGTTTTATATAACATTACAACTACCTAT
>JAUMHH010194135.1:0-13884 GCA_032359455.1 Chlamys rubida
ACTAATGCATTCAGTTGTAATGACTTAAATATAAAACCAGGTGAGCGATACAGGTCCAATGGACCTCTTGTTTTAAAGTCCATGTACTAATATATATACAGGCTGTAATGTAGAAACTCTACCTGTGTGTAGTCATCACTATTCTTATAGACTATAATCAAAGTAGGAATTCGGGTGTGAAACGACCTTGTTTTAAAGTCCATGTACTTATATAAGCTGTACATATTACGTCTTGACCAACTGCTTGCGAACAAACATATTGGCAAATATCTTTTTAAGTAACAGCTGGCTTTCATACCAATATATCAAATATTAAAAATATGGATGTTAGTCAATAATTTTGCTAAAAATAAAGACCTTCGTTTATTTGTATCCTTCCGGTTGGTTTTGTGCGGTTCAAGATGCAATGTTGTAATCACCATGTTTAAGTCATGTTTTCTATATCAAGTTACCATTCGTGTTGGTGGATTTCTGTTAAAGTTTGAATTTGACATGATGACAAGATGAATGGTCATACTGTTTTTTCGAGTCCAAACTTCGCATCCTTTCACCATAATTTACTTACCGGTACTTTGTTATCAAAAATAAAAATTGTGTTAAATTTTATAGTTCAGGCAATTTTTTGGGAAAGTTTTGTAAGGTTGTGTGATCATTATAATTTCTCTGAATTGATTAGCACTCAGGGTGTTTATTAGGTGAATTACAGTAAGTTTATGATAAGAGGCTGTACAGCAGACATATTAAAGTTGAAATGCTGTATGTAGTTAATATATATAGAAAGTTTATACAAGGAAACCTGCTATAGCTGGCATGAACACACATGTGTATTATGGACCAGTATTTACATTCTCAATACACAGGTTTTTATTAAAATTATCTAGGGTTCTAATATAATAATATGCTTTTTTCAGATTATAAATAGACTACAAACAGCTTTCAAGATCCGCTATTAGCTCATTCACCCATGAAGACACATTTGAACTATTCTAATTCAAAGGTTGGAATAGTTCATTATGAAATTTCAGGGGTGAATGAGTTAAAAATGTGTCATTGAAGACTAAATAATAAAATGCCATTCAAAGTCTCTTAAACCGCACAAAAAAATGAAAGGAAAGTATTTTTTCTTATAGGTCAAAATATGCAAATGAGAAGTATTATAATGATGACTTTTGAATATTTAACAATATGGCTGTCAGCCAGGAACTGAAGCCAAACAACACTTTGTTCTCTGTGCATTATGTATGTACGATATATAAAATAAATCAACTTGGAGGTTTATTATGGTCCTGAACAATCTTAGGTTATTCTAAAACTGATGCGTTTTTGACGTTTTTTTACATAGAACCAAGAGAATTTGCATATAAAAAAGTGTTAAATTTCCTGAGTCATCCTAAGTTTCAGCTTACAGGAATTTTGTATGGGAGTACCTCTTGGAATAACAGAGTGTCACATATTGAATCATGCCTCGTACGTACCCCACTACATTTGTATATACAGAGTTTGTATATACAGTGTACAGAGTTTGTATAAACAGAGTTAATGCCCTTTGTTCATTTTTAAAAACTAAGTTTGTCTTGAGGCGGGGAACTGTAATGAATTGCATGTACATGCAATCATTTGCCTTGTTTAAATTATGTTATACATTTTAAAATGCATTTGTTTTTAAATATTTTCAATTTTCAATTTCCAGTGAGTTTTCATCCAGCCGAAAACTAACCTCCAACTCCGAATGGGACGAAAATACTGTCAGCTTTGTTAAATCGGAATTCACCAAATATGGTTTGGACAAAGTTAGCGTTGAGGAGTATGATGTGGTCGTCACCTATCCTAATCCTGTTCAACCCAATAGGTTAGAGGTCATCACCTCAGCAGGCCAGGTCAAATTAAATTTGACCTTTGGTTCAGGTCAGAGGTCAAATGTCAACGGAGAAAAGCGGGTTGCTGATGATGTGGAGGAGAAGAGAAAACACCCTGTTCAGCCTTACGTAGCATTTGCTCCCTCTGGAACTGTACAGGTATATATTGAGCTATTTAAATTCATGGGACATTATAATTAGGAAAACATTTATTTTGTTATAATTTGCCAATACATAGACGATATTTCATATACATGTACATGGTATTTTAGTCCCCTACCTGGTTAACTGGTGGAGAGTTTAGGTTTGCAATCTATTCATCTGAGTATGATAGTTTGTGCGTCACTTTGTGGCATATATCTCAAATATTCTAGTTCTGTCACCTAACATTGCAAAGTTTTGTATGTGAGTACCTCTGAGGATATAACAAAGTGTCATGTAATTTGTTTGCATTGCTCCAGTTAGTTAATACAGTTAACCTTTTCACCCCTAGGTAACTTTAGTAGACTCTGCCGTACATTTACTTGGACAAGTCCATTATGGTCTACAGTGGTGAAAGGGTTAACTATGCTGCACTGTTAGGTGTATCATTTATATTCTCTGTCACCTACAATGGCTAATTTTGTATGCAAGCACCTTTTAGGACAGAAGAGTGTTGAGAACTAAAATCAGGTCTCAGGCCCTCCTATATACAGAGTTATTGCCCTTTGTTCAAATTTGTTCCAGAGGTTTGGGACCCTATGATTGAACGCAATACCTTGTCTTGTTTACATCGTTTTGTTTTGTTTGTCAGGGTGCCTTGGTGTACGGTCACTATGGACGGATGGTTGACCTTGTACAGGTCAACAAGAGTGGTGTCATACTCAAGAATAAGATACTCCTCCTCAGGCTCGGCAAAATCGCGGTCACAGAAAAGGTAAGAATGGTCTAATTGTGCCAAAGTTCAGATCTCAACAGAGGTAAAAACTGCAAAATGAGTTAAAACTCCACTATAAATACGGGCCCACGAAATATAAGTGCCATATTGTGTAACCGTTAGGTAGCTTTGCTGTAATTATACGTGTCTAGCTATCTATTTGATCCTAATATGCCTTTACTATTGTTCAAATAAATGACCTTGAGGTAATTTCAAGGTCACAAGTGTCAAATTTGTTAAAATATTCCAGGACTTCCCCTTAAGATCCATAGAGCCTAGAGTAATTGAATTGTTTTATAGCTCAGTTAAATAAAGGATATGAACTCTGCTTAGCCCTTATTACAACCTAATAAGTGGGTCAAGGTCATTTATTTAAACAGAGTTTATATCCCTTATTTAACTGAGCTATAAAATAATTCAATTAAAATAGGTGAGTGATGCAGGCCTATTGAGCCTCTTGTAACTTTATAACTGTCTGGACTTATTTGTCTTCTAATATTGATATAAAGGATCTGGAACACTTTCTCGGTCATAAAACAAATCAATTGTTAGAAACGTCAAACAATCACTTCCTGTATTACCCGCCATAAAATACAGGATAAGGAATAGCGGCTCATTGTAGATTATAAAACCAGAGATCAGCCATGCACTGTGTAACTGTCTCTGCCATGTTGTAGCGTTCCAAGCTCCCATTACGCAGACTGTATCAGAGGATTAAGTAACTTGTGTTGGTCAATATTGATCATAGCTTCTACAATGATCGGTGGACATACCACATGCTTTGTAAATATCATCTTTATATGCAGTTCTAGTCAATTCAAAATGAGCACGATAATTAAGGAGAAGAAATTGATCCATTACACAGAGCAGTTTTGTCTTTAGAAACATTTTATAACTTTCTTTTTTGTATAATAATAATTTTGTGATTGTCTACCATTAATTTATGTGTTGTTCAAAACTGGTTTTACGAAAAATAGTAATAAGAGGATGTATATGGAGAGGGAGAAAGACGGTAGTTCTTACTCAATGTTGAATTCCGTCGGTTATAAAGTTAAATTTATTTCAATTAACTTCTTGCTGTTCATCAGATTGGATACAAATTAAAACATGGAGAAACGTTCTTAAACCTAATGCCTTATGTGACAATCACAGACAATATGACGCTTGTTGCCATTGTATTTGAAATAAATGTTTTGTGTATTATAATGACTGTGCAAAATCGCAAACAGCATCTTGAGCATGTGATGAAATTTACAATGAATGAAATGTCTTAACAATTGAAAAGAGAACATGAGAGAAGAATAATTTACTGTCAGCGTAATTTGTTTTTAAAAATATCAAATCCTGCATGTGGCAACAAGGGCATATTGTGATTACTGTTGAATGTAAACAGATCTAGATGAAGAGGATTTGTGTGACTGGTTAGGTCTTTTGAACTAAAGGCAGAAATATAATCTTCTGTTGTCTTGAATTACAGTTATATCGTGATGCACATGTTGCAGTTTTTAATTTACAAAGGGATTCGGGAACACATGTTTTAGTCTAAAAAGAACTTAATCTCTTTAATGTTTTGTCTATATATACCTGATACCATCATCAGCGGGCTATATATTACAACGGAGCTAATTCAGTATGAATCCACGGGTCGTACGAGAGACAGAAAATCCATCGGCAGGTGACACTAGTGATCAATGATAATAGTTTATCAAATCGCTGTAAAATGGCACGGCAGTGTTTGTTGGATCAATAATCGCAACATTCCTGACTTTATGTAAAACAAACATGTTTTGTACCCTCGTACTATTTTTTTCCAGTATTCATAATTTCCTACGATATTGAATAGCAATGTGAGTGACGGGGTAACACCTGGGGGTTAAAGGGGAAACAGATAGGTATTATCACGGGAGTAAGTCAGGGTGGCTCTGTACTGCAGCGTTCATTGTGATAATAAATCCTTTAATATTACATACATTTTATAAACCGCACACTGCGATGTAAAAGTACATGGTTCCTTTAATCTAGTTAATCCACCTCAGATTATTTTGCAATTTTGAGATTATGAACGAAAAATAAAATCGATTTTGTAATTCTAAACGTCTTTTTATGCTAATTTCGGAGACATCCAAGAACTTGTTTTTTCTCTATTTACGATTTTGTACTCATCAATATTATTCTTGTTGATGTTTTACAAACCCCGTTGTCATAGAATGAGTTTTTTTTTTCTGATATCAGTTTATTAGCTCACCTGGCGTGAAGTGCCTGTGATTAAGCTTACGCGATAGCACTGCGATTGTCCTTGTCAGTCAGAATAGAATCGTTTGACATTCAATCAGTGTCATTAAATATCACTGAAAATAAGCCATGAAAAGTAGTCTTGTTGTTCTATAAAATTAAAAATTAAATTTTCATTATTTATTTTAACAAATTTAAACGTGAGGAAATATCAAAATATCATATTTAAATTTAAATTAATTAATTCTTTGATATAAAAATTGATTTCCTTCTTACAAATATTACCAAGTCAAAATGAACCTTTGAAGGTAAGATTTTAAATTTCTTACATTTGAAAAAAAAATCTTTTTTACATGTCACAAATTCCTGAAATGAAAATATGGGACTAATTCGAAATTCCTTCTCAATATATCGTAAATTCCTCCAAACATAAGTTTGCATTCAATTTATGAGAAATGTACCCAGTATGTGAAAGTTGATTTATGAGACTATTTTGCTTTAAGACAGGTATATATTATAGACTATCCTGTAGCTGGCACTCGACGTATATTTGAATTCCCCCCATCACCCTGTACAGTACTCGAGATTCACCCCAATTATATTTACACTGCCCTTGAGCTGGGCGATATATTGTAGGGGTTACTTGGATGCGTAATAATCTGACGTCATCAATATTGTGCTTTAAAAGTGGTCAATGTTACCTGTTATGTATACTGATCTGGCCGTACTTTTGAATTAAAGTGAATCCCCCCCCCCAATGACAGGTTAATTTATGGTTTTATTACCTGGACATGAGTAGTAGCCTGCCATTGTCGTCAAACGACCACCAGAGTTGGGTACTTGGCCAGTACATGCTGTTGCATGGTTTAGACATGTAATAACTTTTAGCAGCTGTCAGCTGAATATTTAGTAATATATATGTGTTTCTTAACCCTTTCACCACTGTAGACCATAATGGACTCATCCAGATCAATGTATGATACAGTCTACTAAAGTTACCTAGGGGTGAAAGGGTTTTAAACATATTGGTCCATTGTGGCAGGTTTAACCAAAATATGATCTTGAGTCATATATATTACACTGAAGATCTAAAGTTTTCCTCAAGGCAAGTTACACTGGAAAAAATAGTTCTTCATGACAGGTTACAGTCAGGACAAAGTTACACTGATTCTTCGCCTCGGCCTCCCATTGTCACACTGTTATGCTAGTTAGATCCTTTGTAATATATATGACATACCCTCCCATTACACTGTTGTTTGATCCTCTTTGTTCCAATATCTTGCATTGTATTTTTGAATTCATATCTATCTCGCCAATGATCCATTTCTGGAAGAAATTACATGTATATCTTTCTTCTGAAGATGTATTACTGGTGCCGAAATATTAATTCTTCTTTTAAGAAGTTTGTTTAAGCATGCATGTATTAATCAAGTACTCTGTAGTCTCTAAGAGGAAAACCATGCGAGATATTGAAAAATATTGTCATTCATTGAATATATTAATTTCAATATTAAAATTTCACTAATTTATTCAAATTTCAACTGGTTACCATGCCAACCCTTAATCAAAAAACACTTTGAAATGCTTCAATAATAGTACCAAGGGAAGTATTCAAAACTTGGGGTTGAAAAGGCTGAACCATGCAAAGTAATTTTTGACAAATTTGTATGAGTAAATTATAAGTTGATGACACTTGTGTGCAAAGCTAATTAAATACATGTACTTGTGAAATAGTAAGGTCAATTGACAGCAGGAAAAATGGCCATGGCATTGCAATGATGAACATTCCTTGGTTAAATTGCATTCCTTCTACTGAAAAGTATATTATTGATCAAATAAATATGTTGGGTTAAAATTCACAATGAAAAATCTTATTATTTAACGCATTCACCCCTATGTAACTTGAGTGAACTCTACCATGCATTAATCTGGAAGAGTCCATTATGGTCTACAGTGGTGAAAGGGTTAAGGACACATTAGGTCCTAAGACCTTCACAAATTCTTAGGTAACTTTAGAAAAAGATATTATATAGGGTCTATAAATCTCACTGCAAAAGTAATTTAAACTATTTATTAGGTATTTTATTATGGGTTGACATAAGATCAACATTTAAGACTGCCAACAATGGTCTTCAGTCTTTCTACAAGCAGGTGTCTACTGCTGAGTCAAGGTCATTGAGAAAAGCAACTTGATTGGGTCATCCCTTTCACCCCTATGTAACTTGAGTAGACTTTACCATGCATTGATATGGATGAGTCCATTATGGTCTACAGTGGTGAAGGGGTTAAACTCATATGGTACGTCATCCTGTGCTCACATTAACCCTTTCACCCCTAGGTAACTTTAGTAGACTCTACCATACATTTATTTGGATGAGTCCATTTTGGTCTACAGTGGTGAAAGGGTTAATAAGCTCGGATTTAAGATTTAAATTTTTGGTGCTATTACAATTTTAAATGTTTTAACTTTATTGATTGAATTTGAATATTCATGATGTACAGAATGGTAATACCAAAGGTCAGTTGGAACATTTTGGCAATGCAATGCCTTACACAGCTTTTATAACATACATGTAAGAACATAGTAGACCTGGCCTGGGTCGATGATCACAATGACCATAAGGTATAGCTCATTTAGTAGATTAACCCTTTCACCACTGTAGACCATAATGGACAATGCATGGTAGAGTCTACTAAAGTTACATAGGGTTGAAAGGGTTAAGTGTCTGTATAGAGGTTCTAATTTCGGTCTAGACTGCTGTAGTTTTCCAGCCTTTTTGCAGATCAATGTCTATGACCAAGCCTTTTTGCAAAATTATACTGTGTGTGCCGGGCAAGGAGATACTAATGTAACTGACTGTACTTTTTAAAGCCAATCTATACTAGGCTGACTTATAATGAATGACCAGAAACCATGCAATAGTCAGTGGTTGCATCATAGAGTTTATGATTTACTGGTCAAGTATAATTCCCCGACTTATCAGTTGTCAGTTATTATCTCACATCTCTAAAGGTGGTTATACACAATGTTATATTTTATGTTTTCTCCTTCGGATATCCTAGCCAGCAGGACACTCGCTTTTTATGGAGTGATTTTCATTGTACTTTTAGCGTTTCTGTCTGTCTTCTCTGTTCTGATTTACTGCGTTCTCATGAAGCCCATAGATTCATAAAATCCCACGTAGCTTAGGATGAGCTACACTAATAAATATTTAACAATACATTTGTAGGAAAGCTTTTATGCCCCCACCATTACTATGGCTGTCCATTTCTCATTAATACTGTAGTTTATGTTGGTTAAACTTCGGTATATGGTAACCAGCTTGCTTTAGACGATGCCCAAGACAATTAAAACAATACAAATGAACACTGTGGAAGCATTAGATTATCATTATCACGACTGGCATAGAGCTAATTTAGAATTGTGATTTGGAACAGGTTTATCGATGGTTGTCACACTTCTCCATAGATCTGGTTAGCGGTGATTAACTTGATTACCCGGTCCGACAGCTTACACCCACTGATGACAAATTGCCTAAAGCTGTTTCGGCAGTCCTAATGATTCTGTATCTATAACAAGGTGGTAATAATCGTGGTACATTTTACCTGGTAGTTACAGCGATACACAATAATACCCATACGGCAAATTACAGTTTAAACGCATTTAATGGATATTGAATGGGTTGAGGGGATTTATCAAAATCATTTTCATAGATTATAGATTTTAGAAAAGTTTTTGTGCTGATCTGGCATTTCTGTTTAATTTAAGGTTATATGCTATCTACACAGTATACTAGTGATCTGTATTAGAGTTGTCTCCCTTAGTTATATAAATTTAATTATTCAAAATTTTTAAATTACCTGAGGGTTAATTTTCAATGTATTCATTATTGTAGACGAAAGTGTCATTGATATAATTCAGTGTCGAGCTCTTCATTTAGGAGGTAATTAAAGAGTCACAGTAAGATCTATTTTTAGCTTAAATTACGGTTACAGATCAAGATAATTCCGAAATCAAAGATTATTGTATTGAGCACAGATATCTATATATAAATATGCATACCAGTTAAGTTATTTCACAGTTTCCAGGCTGTGTGTGTGAAGGTTTCCCAGCCTTTATTGGCTGAGGTTAATCCATTATATACCCCTCATAAGTCTGTGAAGTAGTATGACAGGTAAGAAATCAATGCCCGGGTAGAACATGTGTGTGTAAATCTTTGCCTTGTTGACCCCTCTATCTAGTCTACCCTTGTCAGTCACAAAGAAGTGGCTTTTCCAGATAAGGGTCTGTCTCTGGGAACATTATCCTAGACTATTTCCAGGGGCTGTCACATGGGCCGGCTCAGCCATCTCTTGGGACATTATCCTAGGCTATTTCCAGGGGATGTCCTCAGTCATCTCTGGGGACATCATCCTAGGCTAATCCAAAGGACTGTCACATGGGCTGGCTCAGCCATCTCTGGGGACATTATCTTAGGCTATTTCCAGGGGATGTCCTCAGCCATCTCTGGGGACATCATCCTAGGCTAATCCAAAGGACTGTCACATGGGCTGGCTCAGCCATCTCTGGGGACATCATCCTACACTATATCCAGGGACTGTCATATGTACTGGCTCAGCCATCTCTGGGGACATTATCCTAGACTTATATTACCAGGGACTGTCACATGGGCTGGCTCAGCCATCTCTGGGAACATTATCCTACACTATATCCAGGGACTGTCACATGTACTGGCTCAGCCATCTCTGGGGACATCATTCTAGGCTATTTCAAAGGACTGTAACATGGGCTGGCTCAGCCATCTCTGGGGACATTATCCTAGGCCATTATCCTAGGCCATTATCCTATGCTATTTCCAGGGGATGTCCTCAGCCATCTCTGGGGACATCATTCTAGGCTATTTCAAAGGACTGTCACATGGGCTGTCTCAGCCATCTCTGGGGACATTATCCTAGGCTATTTCCAGGGACTCTCACATGGGCCGGCTAAGCCATCTCTGGGAACATTATCCTAGACTTATATTACCAGGGACTGTCACATGGGCTGGCTCAGCCATCTCTGGGGACATTATCCTAGTCTTATATTACCAGGGACTGTCACATGGGCTGGCTCAGCCATCTCTGGGGACATCATCCTAGACTATTTCCAGGGGCTGTAACATGGGCTGGCTCAGCCATCTCTGGGGACATTATCCTAGACTTATATTTCCAGGGGTTGTTTTCTGGACCATCTTTGGGGACAGTTTTTAGACCAAATGATCTGGGAAATGTTTTGGGACCATCTCCTGAGGCTGTTAGGGAACTTCTCAAGGACACCTGACAGTATTGTCAGTACATGCACAATAGGATTTCAAAATTTCAGGAGTGATTGTTAAAAAGTACCCTAGAGTGGACCCATCATAAATGGGAAATAATGGCATATGACATTAGCTTAGCTGTTATATATAGTATATATAGTCCTATTATAATTTACTAAAGTTGTCATACGACCAAGCCTATCTCTTGTATGGCCACACCACCTCCATGACGAGGATACACTCAAATCATACAGGCAAGCAGAATTATTTTATGCTAGACGGTTGAACCGGTTGGACCAGAGTTGTTCCTTTATGCAATATAAGGTTGGACCTAGTAATCTGATGCTGCTTTCAGGCGAGTCTTGCAAGGCCTGCATAATTGTCTGCCAGGAATTACTAGTACAATGTATACCCAGAAATGTTACATTTAAAAAACAGACAAACCGGTGCATGAACCTGATATGTGAAAGAGGCCTATTAGATACTACTAACTCCCTGACACCTATATATAACCAGACTACAGGCCATGTATTATTAACTGCTATGTACTGGGAGAAGTTCTAAATAATTAAAACCAAAGAAAAGGTTCTCAGCTTATAGTAATACAGTAAATTCTTAACTCGGTATTTGCGGAGGTCCAGACAGTTGGGTAAACAGAAAATCTTAGCATTCGTTGGGTTTCAAATTTTCTCTAGGGAGCATTTTGGGCTATCTTTTCATGATTGCATCCTATCATCTACTTACTATATCATAGTGATTTTCATATAATAAAACCTTGATCCTTATATACTGCTATATCATATTTTCAGTCAAATATTGGCATTTTAAAGAGGTTTGACAGTATTATCTCAGGAATTCTTATCAAAGAGATTGATAAGAGATGGGACAGGTCATTGCAAAAACAAATTGTGGTAATTAGCAAAGAGGCAGATGAAACAGAATATGATGGGTTTTATATTGAGGTGTTAATTTATTGTCAAACATAAAGTTTAAATCTGCTAATTAAACTAAGCCTTTTAATGGAAATCAGGGGCCAGGGTAGCCAAGTGGTTAAGTCGTCTGACATTCTGCTACCTGACTAGCCCTCCACCACTGGGTCGCGGGTTCGAGGCCTACGTGGGGCAGTTGCCGTTGGTTTTTCTCAGGGAACTCCGGCTTTTCTCCACCACCAAAACCTGAAACGTCCTTAACCCTTTCACCCCTATGTAACTTTAGTAGACTCTACCATGCATTGATATGGATGAGTCCATTATTGTCTACAGTGGTGAAAGGGTTAAAGGATCAAAATATTGAGGTCTCTAGATTTTGTATCAGAAGATCTATTTAATAGTTATAGTATAGTGTTTTATTTCTCGTGTCCCCGAAGGCAGATTCTGAACTCTGTCTTGAGATACAAAAGTTTTCTAACACAAGGAATTCCTGCTTTGGTTGATAAGAAAACGCTTAACAAAATAAAATATGTGCTTTACCAATAGCTCAAGATGAACTCTACACGGAATATGAGCAACATGTAAATTGTCCAACCTGTCCAAAATAGTTAATGCATCTTAACCAAACTATTCCATTACATTTGAAAAATATCAGCAAATGAAATTTAAATAAAGTACTTTAGAAAGTTTATTTCAGTGCTGCGGCGTTACTTTCGTTTGTAATTTTTTTCGTAATCAAACAGTTTTAACTGTCCGACGTGTTTTCCCCCGTTAATCAAAATAGATGTTAACTATACATCTGTACTTGTTAAAGCGAAATACAAAACATAAAAGTTTAACTTTTTTTTATTTTTCAAATTATTAAGAAATCACTAATAACCACCTTTTAGATAGGAAATTGGTTTTAATTCACAGACGTAGTAAGTAATGAATGAGATCAATGATACACGGAAACAATATAAAACATCAAGCTGTCCAAATTGAACAGAAACCTGTTAAATATTCCACAAGTTCAAACGAACTAGCTTTGGCAATTACAATTTTAGATTTACAATTGTCGTCTTTATTGTTTTACAGTAATGATATTTTCAATTCAGTGATTTTCTGGGGAAAGAAATTGTTTACATTATGATAAAGGTATGGGAGACCTTATAAAGCCAGGAACGATTTTCTCCGTTCCAACAAGCTGGAGTATCATTTGTGTGGTGCAGTTAAAATTGTCTAGTTTTTAATCATTTATATAAAGTACGATCAAACAACACCTACAACAAATAGTGTTATAAAACATCTTAAACTACACAACACATACAGTTGTGCAAACTATCAAACCCTACAACACATCAAATCCTACAACACATCCAATCCTACAACACATCAAATCTACAACACATCAAATCTACAACACATCAAATCTACAACACATCAAATCCTACAACACATCCAATCCTATAACACATCCAATCTACAACACATCCAATCCAATCCCACATCCAATCCTACAACACATCCAAAATACAACACATCCAAAATACAACACATCCAAAATACAACACATCCAATCCTACAACACATCAAATCTACAACACATCCAATCCTACAACACATCAATCCTACAACACATCAAATCTACAACACATCCAATCCTACAACACATCAAATCTACAACACATCCAATCCTACAACACATCCAATCCTACAACACATCCAAAATACAACACATCCAATCCTACAACACATCAAATCCTACAACACATCCAATCCAATCCCACATCCAATCCTACAACACATCCAATCCTACAACACATTAAATATACAACACATCCAATCCTACCACACACAATTGTTGTTAGAGTTAATTGTTATTCCAATTAACTGATGATCAGAAGTTTTATCTCAGACTATGACTATATAATAAAATATGATTTTCTATGATCGATCATTGTTTGACTATAGAATGAAAACTTGATATATTGAGATTTTGACAAGACCTTCTACCATAAACTGAATTCCAATAACATGCTGACTCGTCAAACTTCCTTAAATAAAACTTCGAAGATTCAAATACCTTGACGAGTTGAACCTAGGCAAAGATCAATTGTTTTCCCTTAAATGAAACTGTTAATATTTTATTCATGAATCAAACTTTTTTAGTCAAAAGTTTTGCTGTTTGAAAGTTAAATCAAGAGCTGTTTGTTAAGAAAACACTGATGGTTTGGTTTGGTTTATTTGTGATCAAGGCACTCAACCAAATTTTTCATTTAAATCTGATTTGTAGTTTCTGTGAAAACATGCCGTCAAGTTCATGGCAGAGGAATTAAGTAACAAAGGAAGAAAAACATGGTAAAACAACAGTAAGACAATTCATTTCAACGTGTAAATCAAAGTGGAAAATAAACACCTGTACATTAACATGGGCACAAGCTTCAGAAATTTAATTGATAAACAAAGAAATGTTAAATTTAATAAGATCACCATGCAAACGAAAGTGTATTAATAAACATGATATTCTTATTACTGCAAAATCAATATTTATAGATTTTGAATTAATTTTTTAGCCTGTATTTTATCATTAAGGATCATATTTGGTCTTATGTACAGGATCTTAACTCATTCACCCCTGAAGTTTCATAATGAACTATTCCAACCTTTGAATT
>JAUMHH010194146.1:0-13883 GCA_032359455.1 Chlamys rubida
ATCCTCGATATCCAGGGGTTACGCTCACTTTCGCTCTCTGCACCCCTGGAATATGTCATAGCAAAATTGAAGGCACGTAGATAGCTGTTTGATTGGTCTCAGGTAAAACTGACCAATCGCTAGGCTGATACCTGTCCTTTGAAGATTACAGAGGAGCGATGCACGACTTCAAAGCAAATATGTTTTACCGTTACGCGACCGCAAGATTCTTTTGATATACATCAAAGGGTCAAACTAGCATACTCGTCTCATCCACAAGGCGATGCACACTTAGCCTATGGCATATTTCAGGGGTGTAGAGAGCGAACGTGAGCGTAACCCCTGGTATCGAGGCTGATGTTGTCTCATTTCTTTGGTTAATGAACGTCAGTTTAAGCTAGTCAGTGCATCCATACTGGCATTTCTCTGTGCTATTTTGAAGTACATGCACCAGAAATTTGTTTAATGTTTTCAGTGTTAAAGTTGCTTTCCGAACTGTTGGCCGAGGTATCCAGTTAACAGTCAAAAGATATGAGAATTACGTAACTTTGGAAAATACAAGAACAAATAATGACATGCACAAAATCTCATCAACAATATTAATGTAAAGAAATGCAAATGATATTTATTTTCCATTGTAGAGTTTGACTGTAGGGATGGTTGGAGGTGTACCGCCAAACATGTTGATGCTCTCCAAGGCTCCACTTCAAACATCACTTGTGAAAGTGCGCCGGCGTCGTGTGTGGACCATTCACAATGGAACCAGCCCTCCGCAATGTAGATGACATCGGCAGTTCGAACCTGCCCACAATATGCTGTAACTTGGGATTTGTGGCACATCACTTACCATATCAAAGACTGAATACTGTAAGATAATTGTGATAGCAATGGCTACTTTAGCGTTAAATGCATTATACCAATTATAAAGGTCTGTACGGAGGATCGTTTTCTGTTTTATTCCCGACATTGGCAACGTATGCATTGTGTAGGTAATGATAGGTCAAAACATGTTACTTACATGAAAACAATAGAACAATCATTTTCTGATAAAAGTAATCGTTATGGCAACGCATTTACTGTGTGTGTGCAATGATATTGGCTTTGATGTTTTCTGACGTCATACCATGTGACTACATTCGACTTGTAAATAGGTCTAGACGGGTGTTAACGGGATCGTCGATTAACCAGAATCAGAAGAATATAATTATACCATTTATTGGAAAATACGACTGATGAAACATATAGAAAATTTGAAACACTTAATCTTTATATTTCAGTTTATGTTTGCTTGTCATTGGAAACTTTAACAATATGTGCCAGTTATATTATATTCTCCTTCTTTCCTTAACTCTCGCAGTATCTGGGATATTTGCTTTTCAAAATGCATAACACCATTTTGCGTCTTCAGAAGCAACTATAACGTTATACATCCTCTCTCTACTATCTTTTTAAATGTGTTCTATAATATAATTATCTACTTTGCGTTAATCAAATAAATTTCAAGTAAAAAATAAATTTCAGGCATCGCTCCAATCAATTTTCAAATATATTTGCCATTTGGATGTCTAGGGGGCGTCTGTCATGACGAATCAAGACATAATAAGTTAATCAGTAAAATTATCAATCTGAAATGGCAGGTAAATTATATCTTCAATACGCAATTGAGGGGATTTATTCAATTTAAAAAGCTACCGTAGGGAGGACGAAGTCGTTACTGCTTTACACTATTCGTGTACTGTTATAAAAAAAGGTGTGCAAATATTAAAATTTCGGAACGTAAATAAATTGATCGTTGCTGCCATTATACATTTCTTAATGTGATATTGTCGCTCTCGATATAACGCCAGTCCTCATCTTAACACCTTGCCATTGCTGGACACAAGGTGACATTATAACGAGATTTTGCCGTAGATAATATCTCAATTGGTAAGTTTCATTAAAAAAGTGTTAATAAAAGTTCATCAGCATTTGAACACGTTTGTATATGTATTTGCAAACATGTCAACATTGTGAAATCGTATATAATTCTTTGGTGTACATACAGTACTAGTGGTAGGTAGGAACACTTGTGTTGCTTACAGACGTTTATGCCCTATTTTTAAAATCAAAGTGTTGATGACATCAATATATTTTCAGTATTGCCCTTGGTGTGGAATACTCTACACAGAAGGGAATCATTGGTTGTCGTCAAACCAGACCTAACGGCAGAGTCATGTATAGTCGGACTATATACATACACCAGTCGGAGATATCTACAGGTAAATACAATCGACTTCCTCGTGATATTAAGATATGCAGTATAACGAAACACTTTTTTTACATTATTTAGTCCGTTTCTTTTTTTAACAATACGAGTTGTTGCAGCTTGTTTTGACCAATGGTAATGATATACAGCTATTGCCCTTACTGTAGGGAAACACGATTCTTTGTTTCTCCGAGGGTAATCATGTGTCTCGAGGGTGAAATCCGGATGAAACATGATTAATCGAGGAGGAACAAGGAATATTCTATTATGCCGAAAAAACCCAATAACATTATAGCAGAGATTATCAGATTGACTCGCCATTGCTGTTGTCTGCTTCCGTCTTTCGGAACAAGGTTGTGATGGCTCTTGCTAATTATTTTTCTGAAGGGAATATGATTGGGGAACTTGAGCTCATTAGGGCGACATGATGTTTTATTGCCCTGGCATGTGACCAGTATCATCCAATCAGACACACTGTTATGAAGCTGAGGTACAGGTCATCAACAGTATTTTCTATTTATTATAAAGTATATTCAGTAATAAAATAACCATTTCATAACGGACAACTACATTATAAATATGAAAAGTAAACTTTGTTTTGATCTTCAATCAATTTTCTCACAACCAATGAAGTGTACGTTGTACCTTTCATCATTTCTATATTTATCAAAAACAGTAGTTCAGACATTGATAAATTCAAAAATTCCGTTATTGTTATGTTCTCCTTAGAATTTTTTTTGAATGGTTACAACTTATAAAAAAGTTATATGACGTCATTTACATCCGGGCTACGTTTAAATAGATACATTATGATGCATATCTACATAAAAGGCTTGCGTGAAACAAAATTATAAAACTGTATACGGGCAAAATTTTGAGAAATTGTTATTTTTGCACATTCATTTAACAATGATCCCAAAAATTCGAAAAAAAACAGCAATTACTTACTGCGTTAAACTGCATATCCAGTAATATTGCTATTTGTTACATATTAACATTCACGGTTTTCGTTGAAACATGGGAAGTGTAAATACATTGTAATCCTACATGGACACATTTTTTGGGAGGAAAAGGTGTAGTTGCAGCACTATTACAAGCAAATAAACGATTTACTTACCTGCTATTCTGAATGTATTTACTTGCTTGGTTGCATAAGATGCATGATTTAAGGATAATTGCTGTTGAGTTATGCCCCTTTTTGCAAGATGATGGCATTATAGTTTATGTAGTTTTCCTGTTATTGGTAGATAGAAGCATACATTCTACACACGATCAAACTTTACAGTGCAATAAGCCCAAAATCATCTTGTGTGTTATTGTGTAATATCTTTCAAAAACCTCAAGCATGAACGTCGCAGTATTCAAATTGCTTAACCTAACTGTGGTTTTTTTGATAAGTGAGGGATTCTACAAATGCTAATAAAACAGGCCAAATGGTCATGTAAGGTATTTTACTTCCTTTAGTCGATAAATAGAATCGTCAGATTGTGGTCTTCATCACCGGGATGTTAAAACAGTCAGAGCATCCGAATTATTCACCTGAATCAGAAGTTGCATTTTAGAAAAAACACATTGGTGTCATTAGAATTAAACTGATAGATTTGATCGTTGTTTGTTCTTAAATAACACTGAACTAAATAAAAACACTGGTCGTTTTCTTCACAACATGTAAAGTAACTATCATCATTTGCCGTTGTGCGGGTATGTTATTGGATGGCCATTCTCCTTGATGGAGCGTTTACTTCTGATTTGCTTGAGTGAAAGGGTAAAGCCAAACCTACGACCGATGCCAAAATGTGACGTCACAAAAAGCAACAGTAACAACTCTATACAACCCTATTTGGACAGAACACTGAAACGCTACGGGTGTTTGTAGTACATATGGATACACGATATTCCTTCCTTATCCCTTTCCCCACGTCCCATGGTTGTAATCGTTGTATGTTATATTCCCTTAATCTACAAGGAATATTCTAACACGTGATTGCCGATTCGACTCTCTTCCTTCTCTTTTATAGATTTCATACGATATCGTGTAGACGAGACATTTCTTCACAAGACTTATCGAAAAGTTATTATTATATCAAAGGAATGTTTGACACTTAGGATACTTGTTTACTAACATTTTAATGTAATAGAAATCGTGTTAGCAAATAGGTGGTAGAAATATCCTTTAGTCGCAAGAGACGCGATATCCGTCAGGACATAGCCGTGGTAGAGCGTGGGACGACGTCATCACTGGATTTAAAAGATCGAGAACTGTTGAAGTTGTTTATGATGACGTTAAATGGAAAAGAATAGTAGCCTGAAAATGAGGAGGTCCTACTTCTGTAATCTATTAAATCCGTTCATTCATTGGCTGACTGTATCGTGTTTCCGCCATTGTTAGAGGCCAGCTCTCGTTGCCCCTGAACACACACGAAGGCCCTCGTAGATCTCGCGAGAGAACGTGGACCATATTCCTTCCTAGGCGGTCTTTTGAAAGTCGTATTTTAGTGCCTCATGGCGCGCATTCAGGGGCTTACACTCAATTTCTGTGAGTTCAGATCACGATTTACGACGAGAACTCCAACATCGTCTTCTGGACTCATGGCGTGGGTTTCCATTGAGTGTATCAAACAGGGTGAATCGTCTATGTACTGGGCTATAACACTGAAAGACAGTTTGGGAAGTTTCAGATGTTCGCCAAGTTGAATTTTTTTTGCATTTGCAATGGTTGTCGTTCGTTTTTGTAGGGTTGAAAATATATTTTTGTTAGGAAACGAACTTGTGGACGTTAACATCTTGTCTTTCAAAGAGCTTTACGGGGTTTTCCTTTCTATGGTTTGTTTCGTCGTTTTTTATAATCTTTTCGATATTCGAGTATTTGTCCCCGTTCTTCGCTATTGTGCAATGGCTTCAGTCTCTAGGTATATCTACATATTTGGTTGGTGATAAATGGCCTCATCACTAATATCATAAATAAATTTGATTAAGCATTAAACTTTAATATTATGTTTATTTTGAGATTTTCCGAAAATGTGTTACACAATTGTGGGATAGTTTAATTAATAAACGTTTGAAAAAATACTCTTATCAATGATGTTTAAGAGGTCGTTCATAATGAATGTTAAAATGCGGTTCATAGGGCAATGAATGATATATTTAAAACACATGGTTTTGTAACATAATTTTATACATGTTTCGTGCTTTAAGTAATCACAAATGGCCTCATCACTAATATCATTAATACATTTGATTGACAAGCATTAAACTTTAATATTATGTGTATTTTGAGATTTTCCGAAAATGTGTTACACAATGGTAATGAATGTTAAAATGCGGTTCATAGGGCAAGGAATGATATATTTAAAACACATGGTTTTGCAACATATACATGTTTGGTACATTAAGTCATCACATAGGACAGCCTATAGCTTATACAACATGTGGTTTAGTCCATTGTCATGGTACATGGATATCAATAAATCTAATATCGAGACTTTTGTATTATATAGGACATTACCAATTAGATCACTGTTCAAGCTGTCGACAAATTAGTTATGCTATGCGATATACACTGCAGCTTCATTTGCATAATGTGTATAAATGTGCTAATATCAATTTGTTAATTATGTGGATATGTCATATTTCCATATAACAACGTGGATTTAATATTAATTAACGAAAGGTATGCAATACTCTAATACGCTCACATTATATTGAAACGTTATCGATAACATACACTAGTCAACTTACACAAATAATACATTTAGTTACATTTACGCGTTACATGTTAAATTTACTAATTTGACTTCTTTCAATAGCGTGTTTATTCTTTCTAAGTCTTAAAATGGTACTACAACGATGAAATTGGAACTAAAACCTGACCAAAAATGACGTGAACAGTCATTCTGTAGACGTCAAAACAAAAGAAAAAACGTCATGGACAACCGCAGCAAGCGGAAGATGACCCAGATTATATCCATGGAAGAAATACGTTTCCTGCACCGCATTGAACTCACGTCATGATGACCTCCGTCAGACCCAGTACACTAGCTATCCTTGTAACAAAAAAGGGAACACAATTTCATCATAATAGAAGTATGTTGAAACCTTAATCTCATTGTTAGATATAATCAGTTTATTATTTTCACACTTAGATATATTAGCGATGTTCCGTCATTGAGTTAGTCGGTAAGATTTTAGCTGCCTCTACCCTTTATGGCGTGTTTAAATGTCACAGTTAACTCTGTAATCCAGACCTGATCTAAGAATACAAATTTTCAGACAGATGCGTCCTTTTTGACATAGTGATTCCGTAACCGGGGTTGTCGCGAGAAGCTTGAATTTGTGCCAAAGAAACTCTAAATTAATTTAAAATTTATCAATTATAACTGTAGCGATTACAGGATAATCGCTGTGTTTTGGGAGTTAGTATCTGGTATAACTTAATGGATTTGGCAGAAAGGATCTTGAGGGGTGCTAAATTTTGTGCTGGTTTTTTGTTGAAGTTTATTTTGTGTTATGTTTTAACCTTGTGCTCTTTGCTAGTTACTGTTGCTAATTTTTGTCTTTCTTATTCGAATTCCATATATACTATTTTTTTCGTTCCTCTAGAAATGTTTTCGATTCCTATTGTTCGCTTCGTGTTCTACAATTCTCATATGTTTCGAATCTATGAGTTTTTTTGGTCTTTTATTTTGTGATCATAGCCTGTAGCTCCTATCGTTCATTCTTTATTTATTTATCTATATATTTTTTCATGTTCTTATGTTCCTGGTGTTCATTAATTCTTTTTTCTCCATTTCATTTTCTTCCATTCCCGGGGTTCATTTGGTCCTCTTTCCTGTTTCCATGTTCTTCTGTTCTGCGGTTGAGTTTCCCTACCGTCATTAAGGTCGACATTTCTCCCTTGTATGTTGAACTGTGTTTTTGTTTTTTCTGATTCATAACTTTAATGCTTTTAATTGATACACAAGTTATATTGTTAAAATTTGAATGAAATAAATAGGTTGTTCCTACAACAAATTAGATTTACTAATTGATTTTTGTACTTTTATCAGGGGAAAGTGGCACTTCCGGCTTCGTTACTAAAGGAAAATCCACTGCAAGCTGTAGTATTGTTACCCATTGAGTATGACCTTTAACTTGTTTTATCGTAATGTATTTCACGTGACGGAGACTCAAGTGACGTCATTGAATTATATGTTTTCCTTATCAGAAGACAGATGACGGCATACATGCGTTTGCTTTCCTGTCATGATTCAAGGAAACCGCACAGGTACTTTACAAACCATGATTTGCACAACCTCTATTTACTGCTCAGTCTGATTTATTTTATTGGTTGTGATTTATAAACCTTAGGTCATACGTTTTTTGTGTAGTTTTTGCGCTCTTGAGGAAAGAGCGAATGCGTTACAATGTCAAGTACGAGTAAAATGAATACGGTACCTATGTACAGTCTGCAACGGAAGAAGGATTTCATTTCTTATTGAATATGGTTTGACAGTCGCAATGAGGCAAATACAAACAAATCAGCAGGCAGGATTAGGCCGGAATTCGTACCCTTGAGTTCAGCATATTATACTATCGCTATAGCTACCCGATGGATGTATCTGGTCTACGGAAGCGTCCTTGCCGAACTATGCTACAATTATATCCAAACGGAAGTTAAGAGAAGGTAACTGTCTATAGGAAAAACACATTGCAGTGGAACAGATATTTTCAACTTTTCCTTTATTCCTTCACATCGCCTCTATACGTCTATTTATACGCATCATCCAACCCCTTTATACATGTATACAATTAACCATGCTCTAGACAAGTGAGCGCAGCGATATATATAATAATGTAGCGGACAGAACTTGTCTGAGGTTTAACGTCCGCGCTACAAGTAAGATCATACGTGTATGAAGACGGGTAACTAATGGAAAGCTGCCGAGAGAAAGGAGTAGGAAACAGAGAGAAGCACAAATACAGATACCAAATATTGCACTTGCGGTAGTGTATCAATTTTTTTTCTTCAAAATCCTCTAAGCAGAAGGTAAAGACGAAAATCCCCAATTCTGCAGAGGGTCTCACATTAGTCGACTGCAATCCTATGCAGTGGGATACAGCAGGCTTATTGCTACTCCAAACCTGCACGAGGTAGAAATGTTAGAACAGAGAATATATAGTAATATAACGGTAATGGGTAATGGGTACAGTGGTTATGTGACAAATACACATACATTATCAAACAGCTTCTGTTCCAGTGTCGTTAATTGATTAACGAGCCATTATAGGAGTAATTGGTCTGGTGATAAAGACACAAGTTTGGATGATCATGAAATTGAAAATTGTTGCTTGGCTAATTGCAATGTTAGAACGAATGTGAATTAATTCGTATATTCTCGTCACGGATTATTAATATTTTATGGCAATTATTTGTTGTAAAAATATCACTTAAAGGTTGAATAATAGCTATGATGTCGCCCCTATAATTATTATCAGTCGATTGCTGATGTCTACCTTCCTAAATTTGTTATTGCAAATTCAGTCATTTGCATATACGATTAATGAACACAATTAACGAATGCAACATATTGCCGATATAATCAATGGTGCATGACATACTTATTTCAGCAAATGTGCTAATTACAAAAATATATCGGTAAAAAGAGATATACAAATGAATATTTAATAGATAGTATTGAGATCATGTAACACAACCAATATATATTGAACTCGTAATGTTTCAGTGACCAGTGCAATATGAATGTTGTCAATTTCTTTCAGACGACTGATCAATCAAGCGTAACTTTGACTCGGTAGGATTTGCCATGTACGAGATACTTTTTCTAATAAAAAACGGTGTCACAGCCAATTTGTACACGCTTCAAATACGTTATGCGGCTTGACGCTAGTTATTTACAGAAAAAACATGTACATTAATAATGAAAAAAACTAAATATGGTTATAAACATAACATTTCAAATTCAGCTTCAATTGATCAATACTTTTTAGGGACCATAAATCTTGTTAGGAATTTGCATATGACTTAACCTTCAATGATCATTATATCTATTATTAATTTGACAGTCATTTTGAAATATGATATGAATTACCAGCGAGCTGTTGATAAAATATACATGTGTTCCTTTCTGCTATGTACCGTAGATAGCATACTTATGTTAGCATTAAAGACGACCGAACAACCAACTGATTTTGAAGAAGTTGTGTTCTATACAGTTTGAATATTTTAATTGCAGAATGTCACAGGTGGTGTTTATGCTACACGTGTCAAATGCATTTATTTCATTGTCTGCAGTCGTCTTTAAATAAGTATTGTGAAATCAGATATTTTCGGGTGGCCAAAATTTCGTGGTTACCCGAAAAACTAAAAACTACCATTTAGTGTGTAAGTTCGTGGAATACGAGTACCTACTCACAGGGAGAATTCCTTTATGTCAATTTTCTTTTTTAACTGATTAACTGATAATCCATGGTTTTCTACCTGAAGAGCTTCAATATACGTTTTTTTAAGATAAATATAAATAGACTGTTTACTTAGAGTTGAATTGGAACCAATATATATCATGAAATATTCCCAATTGGTTTGTCATTTTTTCAACAGGAAAATTATTGGCTGAATCGAGTAGATTTACTTATTCTATGTTACTAAACGTCAATCTATTGATTCAATATTAATTAGTATCAACTGTGACACAAAGTGGGTTTAGATAAGTGGACAGATAAAAGTCTGTGCAAACATATTAATTTAAGGTGAATATACACAATGAAAGTAACAGGCTGTTGATACTTTATAGAATATGCAGAATTATTGGCTACTGTCTGGTGCATTAATGATAAATAGATAACAGAGAGATGGTGCTATTTCCAAAGGTAGTTATTCACAATTGGAATACATAATAATCTGTATATGTTATTAATGAAACTACAATCACTTACGCTATACTTGTATTACATGAAATCTATCATTAAAATGTAGGTCAGAACACTAATGTCAAATGCTCGTATGATTTGATGATCCATCACGATCCCTTATACACTTTATTTCTTGTTATTATTCATTTTGTGCCAATGCCCTGCAAAAGTAGTGCGAACATTCAGGCAGAACACGTAAAACCTTCGATAATAGAGCAAAAAGCCTCCAATAGCAATCCATTCTGTTTACAATATAAACCCGATACGGCTGTCAATAAACACTTAAAAACATTTCTTATTGAAACAATTTGTAAACCTGTCAACCAAACCGAAATTGATTCCCAGTTTTTTCTTAATTATTACTGGTTCTGAATTATACATGTTAGTAATCTCACTATCTGGTTATCCCTATTCGGCTGTTGTAGATTGAATCGCGATAATGGGTATACTGGTGGTGATTACACGAGCAACTTTTGCATTTGGATTACGGGATCAATTCGTACCAAATTGTATGTTCAAGTACATATAAGGTACCAGAGTGATACTGATGTGACAATGTTCAGCTCAAAGTCTGCCTCCTTCCTATTTTTAATGATTTTAGAACGTCCTGCAGTTCTTAAACGTTATTATATAAAATATGGTTGCATGTCAAGTCCAGCAAGGTCAAGGGTCATACATATTCTGTTGTTATATAGATTTAAATCTGCAAAATACACCGGCTTAAAAAGATCAAATAAAAGTCTATGATATATATGTACACTACGGTAGGTATGTGAGACATACATATTATACTCCAGGCTGTAGAATTTGGGTCAGAACCGAGGGTTTTTCTGACACAAATTTTCTGCACTTGAGGGTAGAATATCCATATTCCATAAACCTACATAATGGTTGACTTTTCTCAACAGCCCTGGATCAAAAGATTGGTAAAACAGGATTTGGACAATGCAAACGCAGCACTAAATATAGCGAAATTTCTAGATAACCTGCACACAAACTAAGAAAGAGCAGAACACAGTGCAGTATACCATAGATATATCCAACATTTAAAGATCTATGTCAGACCTTCAAGGCAAGATTGTCCAATTCTTATGATACTAAGGTGGTATCATTTGCCGACGGCATGATCGCCACAGTCAGCCAATCAAACGAGGTCTTGACGCGATTTCAATTGTGGCTTCATCATAAACTCTGTCATCTGATTGTGACGTCATAATAGTAGGAGTTACGGAGTACACCCATGGAGGATACACGTACATTTCACATTGATGTTCTATATGGGACAGGTGCATCTATCTTACGCAGAGGTGGGAGGATACAATTACCATTGTTAGAATACTCCAGATGGCGGTTTTATTGTGATAGATATTTGCCTGTGAGACTTTGTTTTTTGCTCTCAAAAAAGATTGATTGTATTTTTGCAATTTTTTCTAAACACATATATAATATTTTCGTCCCTAGAAGATTTCTGAATCGAGTTAAGCAATTTTCATTTCAAAGCCAGGCCATTGAACAAATCTCGAGCGTAATGAAACAAAATCATTGAATACCCAATGTTTTACGAAAATTCGTATTGCATGATCAACGCCAAGCTTTGAATATCAACTTGAAAATGTCTCCTTGCTGTGGTGTTTACCGTTAATCGTAATAGTGTACTGAAGTCATAATCAAATCAAATGTGACGTCACCATTGGTTGTTCATGATACACTGTATTACAAATATGTTACTGGGGCATACACTACATACCAGACTCGGAATATGTGATCAAATTAGTTAAAGATCGAAACTTCACCATATTTATTCTTGTCAGTTATCAATTTACCCATCTGCACAGTCAGTGCATTCAATTTATAACTAATTCATCCCATAAAAAGTGTATGTAGTTGTGGTGAAATGTCGAATCTAATATTGGATAAATACTTATGAAATTTCACAGTAGCCATCAGACATAGTCGGTGGTATTCCATGGGAAAACACGATGAATTAACGATGTGCATGGCAAGACGCACCTACCGGCCACAGTCGATGTGCTCATTCAAAGCCAGCATGAGGGTTTCAATGAAGATCGTCTGCGACAGACCCATAGGGGTAAGGGAAGGCTAGACACAACGACAGTCGTTCCTGTTAGTTACAACAAAGTCTATCTTTAGAACGACGCAGGTGTTGTAATGTCAGTGTGGTTCAGATGATACGGCATGCATCGTCCTTTTTATTCGTATTGTAGTATCAAATAATGCATGTATCAATAAGAATGATATTTTCCACAACATGCACTTAATTGGATGGCGATCGAAAACATAAAATTTACTTACTATATTTAGGCTTTGCGTGGGAGCTTTGACACATTGTCATTTTTTAAACACATTTCGTGCGAACAAATACGATTTTTCATCATTGTTATTTCCCGTAGACTCAAGGAATGGGGAATGGCCTCACTTATTTCTGAATGATTTATCTCTCTGAAAAACATTCCATGTCAAAGCCAATAATAGTGACGTCACAATGTAAATATCATTATGTTGACTTGCTTGGAAAAACAAATGACGTCACATCTTTGCATGATCGATGATTGAAAATAAATGTATTTAGAACTCAATGTTTCCATATTTTTAAAGCTTAACTTCCAGCAAAGACACGACAAAAGTTAGTCCATACGGGTGTGTTAAAAACAGATACTGTATCCTGGGAATCTTTTGCCCAGTCAAATATTCGCCATTCACTGGTAAAATCAATGTTCGCGCAGCGTCAATTTCGCTTTTTAAATGTAATAATTATGCATGGAATGCTGTTTACTTATTTTCGCTGTTAGAATAAATTTACCTACATTGTAAAGAGCGAAAAAAATAACGAAAATAACGATGCGGCAAACATTTCCAATATACACTTATTAACAAATTTCTGTTCTTGGTATTGCTCTATTTAATTCACTGTCATGCATGAGTCCAAAATCATGCAACTTGATTGCATTTAGGGTTCAATGGTAACATGCACTCATACATCTATCTGCATGCGTAATTCAATGCAAAGAGATTGATACCAGCGTTTACTTGGACTATAAAGTAATGAAAGTCAAAACAATAATGGAATTGTTTTGAAATATCTAGCTTTCGTACAATGTATGTACGTTTTCAAGGGCAAATGATTGAGGCAAATGATATAATTGGAACAAAATGTATAATTTACATTTATTCATCTAAGGAAAGTTAAACAACCATAGTAAATTATTATGAGGATATATGGGGATTCCTACCTTGAAATATTGTCTACTTGTGATACGCTCATAAAGAGATGTCATCCATCCTTCATATGACATTTCCCCGAACACGAATACACTAGGCATAATGATTTTTACGAAGTTATTGAGTGTTTTTTTTAATTAAATTTTAAATATATATTTGACCCGTGTGACCTTGAACGCTGATCATGGTCAGTGATAATAAGAAAATGTTTAGCACTCTATCCGCGGTACCTGTTTGCTAATTATCAGAACATTCTGAAACTTCAAAAGAAGAATCTCTCAACTTTTTACCAATAATGACCCATGCTAACTTTTGGTCTAGACCAGCACTATACGTTTACATTCGTCTTGAGCGCATTTTGTAATAATAATAATAATAATAATTCGAGGTTCTTATATACACGGCTTTATCCCAACCTAGTTCATAGGTCGTCACAAAGCGGTTCACAAATTATTATCCGTGGTTTTAGGGCCTTTGCAACCAGCCAATATCTTTCTCAACTCCCTGGGGA
>JAUMHH010194157.1:0-13883 GCA_032359455.1 Chlamys rubida
ATTTACATTTACCTAATTACCATAATAGATTCGGACCGAATGTATTTCCAGTATATATACGTCGTTAGTCGCTTTAAGGTGTTAACCTCTTACATAAAAGAATATTTCTGATCGTTCATTATAATAATAACAATTAATAAACATAATAATAAATTGAACATACAAATACCTAATATGGTGTGTGCATTGACGCAGTAAAATCTCCAAAAGTTAAATATCATATTGAGATGTACAAAAGTACCAATATTATCACAGTCAGTTCATCACAGATAGTCAGAACATATCTCATTGTCAATGTGTTTTTTGTTTTTTTCAACTTCTACTTCTCATATATAATTGATTTCTAAGCTATGTTAGAACGTTTCACATAACATAAAGTTATTTCACTGATCCATCTCGCTTTTCTATTTTTGATAAAATGCTTAATATTTCATCAAATTTTTGGGTTGTCTCGATGGATCGTTGTTCTGTAATTCTTATGCGATCGTCAACTTCCTGGAGCCGTTCTTCCAAAACTCTTGTCATTCGCTCGGCTGTATCCTCATCGGCTCTGTCTGGTTTACATTCATCCAAGGACCTTGCATTTGTCACAAGATACCACCGTTCTTCTTCCTCGTCCCCAGTTTTGTTTCCAATGCCGAACTGTTCTCGTTTGATAGTAACTCTTCCAAATATGGAAGGAAACCATGGAAACAGATTCTCGATTCCTATTCCAATCTGAACAGACTCCACACGCCATGATACCTTTTGGTGCCGGAGAATGTCCGAATATGAGTCGTTCATCATGGCAATGAGCAAATTCAGCAAGACGATTGTCGACAGCAAAATATACACAATGTAAATGCCCTTTGCGAATGTTGCCGTCCGTCCAACACTTTCCATGCCTGTTTCAATTGTACCGTCAAATAATTCCGCCATACCGATCATCATGTTAAAAGCTAGAAATATAGTGTCAAATGGATCTGCGTACGTGCTTACGATAGATGTAGAAATTTGAAAGAGGGTATGGAGTGCAATACTAAATGCCAAGAGAACGAACGAAAATACTATGAGGAAACGAAATACATCTCGCATGATCATGTTCACTAACATCTTGAAAAAGTAGTGGATTCCTTTGAAACCTCTTGTGAATGAAATAGACAACATCCATCCTAAACACAAGCAAATGGACAAGACATAATCGTGATTTGTGTTGCGATCAAGAATCAAGATCAGCCAGGAAAACACTAGACTTGCAAACATAATCACAAAAAGAAAAGTCATAAAGTTCCGCAACGTAGGTAGCTCTCGTCGACATAGATTTCTACAAAGGTCCACCATGACATATAGAAAACCGATAACGGGTTCTATAGGAACAACGATGTATGCAACTATCATCAGGGGATCTGAGTCTGACAGTGGTGTACCATTGGCAAGGTCTCGGAATTTTGAAGCGATTTCTATGCCTACGTACGAAAAAACACTCATGTAAAGAATGTGCAAGATCATGAAAAACCCATAAGCCCATGCACAAATTGCAGTGTACATTCTTTCGATTTGTCGAACTGGAGGAATGTCAAGCACATGCGAAGCACGTCCTTTCGCATCAAGCGTCATCAGGAGATCGATGTGAGAATTCGAATGCTGGACTCTAGCCGACAAACAACTGCAACATCTTGCGAGGTTGTGGTTGGTTGTTGGCGTGAGATGGGTGATGTCAAAGTAAATGTCATCTTCCTTCTGAAACATCATCACGTCTGGCATGGTGAGGATTCGATTTAAAAACTGGTGTGATCCAACTTTGTAAGCGTACGCTAGCACAGAAAGATTATGCTTGTTAGGGTAATCATTGACCAAAGACAGGAGTGCTTTCCGTTGTAATTGTTTGAAAAGGGATTCGTTCTCTCCCGGATAGATTATTCCATGATGGTTGCACCACCATCGAACAGAATCGGTGAAAATCGTTTCCATTACACATGCATTGGCCTTCATATCACTTTGTTTCTCCGCCATATCCCTGACAAGTCTGTGAAGAACAGTGTTTCCGTCCTTGTCAGCACAAGTAAGATCTGCACCATAAAAGATCAATCTTGTTACACTGTCGGAAAAACCTGCAGATGCAGCTAAATGCAACACACTTTCAGATCTCTTGTTCAGTGTATTGATGTCAGCATCTCTCTGCATATTCTCGTAGATGTCTAGAGAAGTTTCTAAAACCTCTTGGTTCCCGGAAATTACTGCCTCGTGAAGAGGTGTATTTCCCTCTGTGTCGACGTCCTTGAATCTGACGAATCGAAATTCCCAAAGAACATCAGGTTCTGCATATAATCCGGCAATATGAAGAGCATTGTTTCCCTCGTTATCTGTAGCATTCACACTTTCCCAGTCATGCGATTTAATAGTATGCTCCACAAGAGCTCGTGCAATCTCTGGGGATGTTTGTTTCGACGACGCCAACACGTGGAGGGCGTTTTCTCCTTTCAAATTGCCAATATTTGATTTAGCCTTTTTGTCCATCAGCTCTAAGACAACGTCATGACTTCCTCTTCTGCATGCAATATGCATAGCTGTTTCCTTAACGTTGTTTTGCGCATCAATGCTGACCTTTTTGTGGAAATGTTTGATCACATTACCCTGGTTGTTTATTGCAGCATGGTGAATAAATGTATTTCCGTTTTCATCTGTTTCTTCAGGGTCGACTCTCATCTTCAAAAGGATTTTGATCATCGGACAATTTCCAAGACTTGCTGCGATACACAATGGGGATTTCACATTTATATTGTTGGATCGTAGATTTGTGTAGTGTTCAGTCAACACCCGCAGAACAATTTCATTGTGTTGTGCCATCGCATAGTACCAAGAATCAAACCCAAAGTGGTTCTTGTGGTACATGTCTGCACCACACTTCAGAAGATATTTCACAACGTCTGCGTGGCCATTTTGTGCTGCAAGTGTCAAAGATCGTTCACCCTTTTCATCTTGTGCATTTAGGTCTGCTTGTTTGTCCAGAAGAGTCTGGACTACGTCTAGATGTCCCTCTTTGGCTGCGTGATGAAGTGGAGTTTCTCCTCCTCGGATTGTAATGTTGACATCTGCTCCATTGTGGAGTAACACTTTGACGATATCGTTGTTCCCTAACGCCGAAGCCATAACTATTGGAGCTACAAGTCCCAGAAGCCTTGTCTGGTTTGGATTTGCCTTGCCTTTTTCTAACAATATCACAACAGTATCGAACAATTGGTATCGCACAGACCAATACAACGCCGTCGATTTTTTATCGTTTTCCAAACTCACATCAGCTTTTCTTTCTAAGAGAAATTTAACTGTTTCATTGTGGCCCCACCTGGCAGCCCAAAGCAGGGCGCTGTCTTTCTTCACGTTTAGAGAATTCACGTCTATTCCGGAATCCAAGAATAGTTTTACCAAATCTGTGAAGCCTCTGAAAGTAGCTAGATGATACGCTGAAAACGTTCTTGGTCTTTGCCCAGCTATTTCAACCATGGTTTCTGGTTTTATCACTTCAATTTGTTCGGCTTGGGTCGGAAATCTGTCCATAAACTTTGTTGCTAAATCCAGGTTGTTTAGCTCTGTAATTTGATGTAGCGCTGAGCGAGTTGTTTTCGGTAACGTGAAAAGTTGTCGTAGTAACTCTTTGCTGCCATTGTCGATAATTGTTTCAACTATTTCTATCCTTTCAAGTTGCAAGGCATAATGTAAAATAGTCTGGTTATTTGAAGGATCTAACATAGCAGCGTGGTGCAAAGGAACATAACCCTCAGCCTTTGCCATCATGTTTTGCACATCTGATGGCGTTCCCTTCTCCACTACGTCTAAAAGCTGAACTCGGACCTTCTCATAACGCTCATCAGCCGGTGGTGAAAATGGGCGCTGTGATGGTTTTGATGCACTGACCTCGAACGCCTCTTCACTTACAATACCACTGTCGTCCTTCAAACTGACTTCAGCAATTGGTGATAATTTTACCTGTCCTTTAGCCTGCAAAATAAAAAAAAAAATTAAAAAAAAAAAAAATTTGCATAAACAATCATTTTTTCTCTTATTGAAATCCCGAATATGTACATACTATACAATGTACTAAATATTTCATCTATTATATCAACTGCTGGTGTTTTTCTTATATACATCCGTATTGCAAGCTAGAGTCGAAAGATGAGTACAAATAGGAGCCTTTCCTGAATGATTAAAATAGTTAGGATATGACAGCGAAACAGATATGCAGGCGTATGGCGTCGGTTATTAGTGTGCGTTAGCTGTCGCTGTATTTACCTAGAATACAAACATACACTTAACTAGAGTTTAGACACGTATATTAATACAGTTATGGGATGGAGGTTGATATATCATCAAAAGTTTCTTTAGCTTAATATACGTCCAAATGTTGATTTCATGTCGTGCCAAACGATGCCAATATGACATTGCGTCATACATATCAATACAACATCCCTTCCGGAAGACCTGTTTTGTTTTCTGTTCGTTTTCATAGAGGCTGATGCTGTCTTGGTGTTGTCTTATCGTAGTGACTTTGATTTTCAATTGTTCCTTGTGAATTTATTTTGTGGTGTATGTTTTCAAACTTACCATGTAACTTAAGTGTGCTGTTTCCTGGTAATTTTAACTTGTGTATTTTGTCATAATTTTTTGCTGTTTTCTTACCTTCCTTGCCTCTCTAAGACTGACATAATCGCCATCTTCCGAGGCCTCCCGAACAGTTGTAACGACACTTGACTGCCGGCGAGGTCTATGGCGCATACTATCTGGGATGTCATCCATGTTGAATTTATATCTGAGAAACAAAGTAAAAGTAGAACCATGTATTAAAACGGATTTGTTTCTCGAAGATATATCGCAAAAATACATCATTAAGTTTTGTATAGGTGTCGCACAATCGTTCAGTCAGATGATATGACGGATAACTGAATGTCTTATTTCGAGAGGTAGTTTTTAGTTACAATGCACACAGCTGTGCCTAAATGAATACTCAATAAATAATACAAACATGTGTGTGTGTAATTACAAACCAAACACGTAGTGTGGATTAACCATAACAGATTTATTCAAATACATCATGTGTACACGAAACTTCAGTAGTCATACATGTACAGTGTATATTTTATCTTATCTTTTCTTTGAAAGTGATCGTGAAAAGATCACGTATTTTAAACAGTGAAACTTCCCAACTGTTCACCAAAATAGCCTTTAAATTTGTACCACTATAGTGATTATCAATTACGAAAGAATATTCGTGACCAGAGTACGACGTCTAAACAGGACCGATCCACTCCTATTGAATATATAGCACTGATCTGAGCTCTCTCAAACAGGCCTCACAGATTAGTCATTAGCCCCGGTGTTTACTCAGACAGGGTGGATCATTGTGGGCAGTAATGTTTGAACAGACATGAGATATGGTCCTATATTATATTATTTTAGTACAACAGAATATTCACCTTCTCAATTGTAGATTTGAAGGTTTTAATGTGTATGTGATATAACTATTTATCACATATATCTAGTTTAGACCGAAACATGAACGTTATAGTTTGGTTTGTTTATCGTCGTATCGATGTTTTGTTTATTTGATTATCATGACACTGACGTTTGGGTCAATTCTGTTATTTTATTCGTACATGTATGGTAAATGGAATGCTAATTGTTAAGTAACAAACCTTAACATTACTTGGGATAATACAAACTTCGAAGTTAATTGGCAAATATTTAAAAGTGCAATCGCATGTGTGTGTCTCTTAAAGGAGATCACGTGATATTTTGTTAGCGGAATTTACTTATTATTTCAACGATGTGGGTAAATGAAAATGAAGAATTTGACTATTATGAAGACATTTACGTTTTATGAAGAAAACACATGCCGGAAAAAATGAGTCCTTTTCATTTTGGTTTGCTACAAAAGAATAATCGCCCAACTACTGTTATGACTATATTTAAAGGGATGGTTCCCTGGACTCATTACACGTAAGCACATGTCTTTATGTAAACAGTCGCTTAGGAAAGGGTAAATATTTTCAGAGAATGGCCTCCTACAAGGATAACACACATAATACAATCAATTAATCGTCTCCACTGTCAGACACCTACTTATATCTAAAGCAGACACGCTTACTGAACTCAAAATAATCCGACACCCGACATTATGAACGGGATTTAAACATATAGAAATAATTAAATAGATATGATTTCAATCATTCAAGACAATATACGAATATGGTAGAACAAATGATTTGTGAAGTCTGTTGATCAGACGGAAGGAAAATCGATTTACAAAAAAATATAAGCATAGTACAACGTTCAAAGGTAAATAAAGTTTTAAAACAACCGAAAAAAATGGTGAAATATGTAAGCATGTTCGTAAGGCTCATCTTACTTGTTTGTATCCTTGTCTTGTTCTGGGTATATTACATTTATGTACATGTATAAGGTAATATGAAGATGGGTGACTAAGGAGAAAATGCCAAAATAAATGAAATGGTAGGGGAGAGAAAAAAAATAGAGGTTCCATGTGTTGCAAAGATAGCAGGGAGACAATTAATGCTGATTCAGTGTCCTATATAAGCCGAGGAGAGAGAGGAAACCCCCTGATTACTTCTCGTCAGGTGTAAGGTCGATAACTATCACATTACATGATACATATACGACCGAAAGGAACACCCTCATCATCTATTTATCAGCTTGTGCATGCTATAATAAACCATATTCTCTATCTGAACATACAATGTAGTATAGGCGCAAATTTGCATATTGTAGTCCATATACAGGTCATTAAAGAATCTAACAATAAAGTGAATCAATTATTTACAATGTATCCTGAATGATTACGTTTAAGTTTTTGTATGTCCACTTACTGCTAAATTTTAATTTTGTAGGTCTTAGAATAGGCTATATACATAATGGCTTTATCATATAATGGCGACTCACAGTACTAAATCGTGTATTTTGTATTGATCTTCATACAAAATAACTGCTGCGCGAGATAAACGTGGAATTGCATATTTCCCAATTAACATAGAAATACAATCTCGACTGACCGAAGTAGATTGGGAGTCAACTGTTAAACCTTTAACCGTAAACCTGATAAAGCCTATGGTATTTACATTTACCTTAGATTTTAGACCTACATACCCTGCATATATCATTTACCTATGTTTTAGCGTTAATGGATCATAGTGTATACACTTCCTGTGCAACGAATGGAGTGTATAGAAAGTTCACATTCCAAATTATCGATATTCTGTTCAACCGGAAATCCTTTGAAAACATTGATATACATAATATATGTAGGGAAACTTTATCTTTCCCTCTGAAATAGTATCGGTCGTGTAACCAATACGGTATCACAGACATTACCGTGACTTTCAATGTCATTGATTACACGCTTGGTTTGTTACTATAGGTAATATAGTAATATATTAACACATGAGCGTACGATGGCGGTTCGCAGGTTTAGTGTGTCGTTAGTATAAGCTATGGGTGTGTTACAGATTTGATTTTTCCAACACGGGTTTCGGGTACTGTTTCAAACTTCATTGTAGCACCGGGTAGAGATACCGAAATATACTGATTTCAACCCGTCTCAGCGTGACGAAGCAAAACAATTGTCTGATGATGAGAGTCGATTTCCTTTGCTAAACAGAGGCGATGGATTGTTTTTCAAGTCTAGGGTACTACATGTAATGTATTTCAAGGTAACCACCGACCGCGCGAGATCAATTTTTATGAGGTTAGTGTATATAGTAGTGCCGTGTCTATGAGTCAAATTAAACACGGGCTATCTTTTTCTCCATATTTCGTAAATTATACATTTCCCTATTTCATTGTTCCCTTAATTCAATGCTGATGTTTCGAAATGATATTTCGGATAATAAAAGATGGTTTTTCTTGATTTTTTCTCTCACAATATTTTAACTCTTTCATGGAACGGTTTTCGTGACGCGAGGAATCGGTCAGGGACAATTGTTTTGTTACGGTATATTTGTCCCTGATTCTATCAAAGTTTGATAGTAATAATTTACCTCCGCCTGTCATTTTAAAATATCTGAAATTCTTGTAGAGATATCACAATTTTCTTTTAGAGATCTCTCTTTTTGATTTAAATATAATACTTAATTCACCTAACGATATCTCTATAACATTTAAAGGTTTCATTATTTCTTTTAACGATATCTCTTTTAACACTTTTATGAGATGTTTTTAATTTTATACAGAATTCCTTAAATGAACTAGAAATATCTTCATTTGAAATACGATAAAAATACATATTTCAATTATATTGTCACAATTACAATGAAATAGTTATCATATATATAATATCATTGTATAAACATTTTTTCCCCTTGAGTAATTAAGTCACCTTTTGAATATATATTCAATGCATTGGTTGAGTGTAATGTTAATTATTGGAGGCAATATTTAGAACAATAACCACTGATATTTTAATTGCATTGTCTTTTCGTCATGTGACTTTAAGCTTGGTTCACAGGCATCTCAGATTATTATGGATGTCTGCAGTGTTTAACAAATACTCTAACATACTCAGAAAAACTTCCAGGTCTGATAAAATAACTTAAAAGCTACTATATTTGCTAATGTCTTTCATATAATAATATGATATACATTATGTACGCCCAATAAACTCTCGCCCTACACACCGAGCTGTAATCTATGACCGTCCTGTATACAATGTACGTAGTGGCCAGCACTTGAGATATTTAACTGGCCGAGACTATACTGGACAATGAAATGTTTTAGTTCTAACACCGGTCAATTTTACCTGTTCTGGTTATAAAGAGCTACCTATTGTTACTTTGGTTCTCAGATATACACCTGCTTTAGCCATAAGGGGGATTTCAGAGAGTATGATAATCCCGTGGTGTATATAAGTACTTACAAAAATACACAGGATTTTAGAGAGTATGATAATCCCGTGGTATATATAAGTACTTACAAAAATACACAGGATTTCAGAGAGTATGATAATCCCGTGGTATATATAAGTACTTACAAAAATACACAGGATTTTAGAATCTATTATTACTGCTTGATTGCCATATTCAACTCGCTGCCAAGCCGATATAAACATAATAGTGAGATACTCTTTCAGAGCTTTTCTGTTCATATCTTTGTTGAGGTTTGTCAGCCTTCCGGTATATCTAATCCATTACTCAATTTCTGGTGGTGTATTTACATACATACAAAGATACCTTAATATCGATTAACTTGTATCCTCACCCGTGCGCGTGCTGATAAACAAAAATCAATTCAACAAGCCTGATTTAACAACCCCTCTTACATATATATTACTGGAAATATTAACTTAAAAGACTAAAAAGAGTTTTTTAACTGAATAAATTATCAAATCTGCGGATGAAGTTAAGGAAAGAAGATGGCGACTTGGGATGATGTTAGACAGGCATACACAACAGTCGTACCTATGTTACCAAGATGACTTAATTATTAAACTAACCTATCATATAAAATCCTAAAGACACTTTTATCAGACACGGAATTTCAGTTGACACATCCATTTGCCTTTAATCCGGATAAAAATTGTCTTCCTTTTTCTGAGTTAAAAGCTCAGACGCAATAGGGTTCTTTCTGAAAGTCGACCGTCCGTATATAATGTACATATTTATACACGATAATATACAAGACAATACTTCCTTTTAAATATATATAAGTATACAATGCATGCACTTAGCGCTTATATTGGCACAAAAATAACACAATTTTGACTGGCACATGGACATTTAAATGCATGACATTAAGTTTAAATGTTCCTCATTTAGAAATCACCTACCTGGCTCTGATTCCTCAAACGTTGATTAAAATTCGATCGCCTTCAATTCGGAGTCATCTTAGCTACCCCAACATATGTAGGTCTGTGTTGGCTGAAATGTTCGAGAAAACCCGTTCCACACGCCATGTTTTCTTTTAGTTGTTTAACTGTACGTTCCGGTCATGACAACGTCACTCTGGTAAGCAAAGTCGACATACCAATAAGCTATAAATAAAGTCAGTCAGTTCAAACAAATGTATATATATACATGTATGGCCCGTTAACATTAAACACATATGACTATAAGCGATCGCTGGCGCGGACCTAAAGCTCTATACCACCCGTACCAGGTATAGGGTACATATATATGTGTATAGTAACGGGTATACAACCAATTTACCTGTTCAAACAGGTATGTATAAGTCACGCCTGATTCGGCCCGATCTAATCAGTTATACGTGTAGTGTATGTATACGAACGTGCTTGTGTATTGGCATGCATTTCATTTTACCTAAATACGTGTTACAATCTTGGCCCTGTAATTGAACGATGTATTAAATTATATAATTATAATCGTTCAATTAGCTTCCAGTAATTTTTATAGAAAGTTCTGTTGAAAGAATAAGTATTTGTATGGCTACCTTTCAAAGACTGCACACAACCTTGCATAGTTAACCCTCTATTGAGATTTTAGAATCTAAGTTTAACTTTTATGTTATAATGGTCATTATAAACGGCGTATATTTCAACATTCCTCGTATCAACGCTACGTTCGTACACACATGTGCAATGGAAGCCTATTGCTACTGGTTTCAACGGGTGTGTTGTGCCATAGCTCTTCCGTCCCTCGAGGCTTTCCACTCGTCGATTTGAGTATTACATTACAGACAAACATTGCAGTGCAAATGACGAGATTTAAGTTATGTATGTCTCTGAGAGCCATCCAGGCACAATAACAATGCAGTTATAAGTATTATTAGCTATTGAGTTAATCATTGTCTACAGACCCACATGTGTTTCCGATTTACGATCTATAATTAAAACATATCATTTGAATTTTGACCGAGTAACAATTGACATTTAAAAAATCTCCATCGCAAAATCATAAACACATAGTGGAGAATAAAAAAATGTTATACATTGTACGTATACATTTAAAATTTAAAACTGTTTAAGATATCTAGCTACGTCACGTGAAGTAATTCAATCTATATATTATCAGTTTCGTTAATATCAAAGGAGTTTTTTTGGTGCTCGGATTCGTCTCTTTAAATAAATGTAATAAAGAAACTCATGTCTTTTCTTTGATAAATCATTGAAAGTCGCCCATAAAGAAGTGTCTTTGAATTCCTTTTTAAATTATTGCGGCACTTAAGAAAGATTAAGCTCTTTGCAACAATAGAAACACATTGAATAACCAGATGTATGGTATGTTTTTGCTAAACTTGTGTGTATCTTAAGTGCATCATGATTAATTATACAATGTAATAATTTAGACGTAAGAGGTATGATTTTAGGACGAACTTATACCATTAAAGGCAACAAACGGAGACATAGAACGGGTATATGGAGGCAGGGGCAGGGACAAAATGAAAAAGCATGGAAAAAAGGAGGCAGAGAAGGTGACAAAGTGGTGTAGGAGCAAAAGGATAGGGACAAGAGGAGGTAGATATAGGGACAAGGGGAGGTAGAGATAGGGACAAGAGGAGGTAGAGATAGGGACAAGAGGAGGAAGAGGTAGGGACAAGAGGAGGTAGAGGTAGGGACAAGAGGAGGTAGAGATAGGGACAAGAGGAGGAAGAGATAGGGACAAGAGGAGGAAGAGATAGGGACAAGAGGAGGAAGAGATAGGGACAAGGGGAGGTAGAGATAGGGACAAGGGGAGGTAGAGATAGGGACAAGGGGAGGTAGATATAGGGACAAGGGGAGGTAGAGATAGGGACAAGAGGAGGTAGAGATAGGGACAAGAGGAGGTAGAGATAGGGACAAGAGGAGGAGTTGGAGGGAACGCACGAGGCTGACTAGATAGGAAAAGATGAAGAGGAAGGGACAAGATAAGGAGTCGGAGGGAACGACGAGGAGGTGGAGATAGGGACAAGAAGATGAAGAAGAAGAGGAAGGGGCAACAGGAAGATTCGGAGGGAACGTACAAGGATGAAGAGATATGGACAAGAGGAAGAATGAACAAAAAGGAGGAGTTGGAGGGAACGTACGAGGATAAGAGATAGGGACAAGAGGACGAGGATGGGACAAGATGAGGAAGAGGGGGGAATGTACGAGGAAATAGAGATAGAAAGGGAGAGGAAGGGGCAAGAGGGGGAGTCGGAGGGAGCGTGCAAGGAGGTAGAGCTGGGGAAAAAAGGAAAAAAAGAGAAAGGGCCAAGAGGAGTTTAAAGGAACGTACTAGGAGGTAGAGATAGGGACAAGAAGGAAAAGAAGAGGAAGGGGCAACAGGAGGAGTCGGGCAACAGAAGGAGTCGGGCAACGTACGAGGATGAAGATAGAGGGACAAGAGGAGGAAGGGACAACAGTCTATCGGAAGGCTTGGTTTTTTATAACAATTATGTGAAAGTTTTAACTAATTCTGCTAGTTAATTGCAAAACGGTGGGGCCTACTTAAGCCGCCTGTCCCGTCCCCAATAACTTCTACACTGTAAACATGTACATGTAATACAGTGTATTTACCTACTGTATCGGAACTTACAGTAGTTGTTTTCATACCTGAGAGTCAATATAGATTACACTTCAGGAACGCATTGTGTGGTTATCTCTTACTGACGTAAAGGCTTTTATCTGTTTTAAAAAAGGATATTCTGAACTTTGAAATAAATATGATTTAACTTGAAATCGTAATTGTTGAAATTACAATGCATGAATAAATAATTGATAGATTTGTAAAAAAAAAAATTGATTAAAAGCTATTTCTGATATTTCATGAGCTTTGGCGATGAAGCTTACAACGCGTAGGTATATTTTACAAGATACTCCATGACGTATTTACTTATTCATAACCTTTGTGTAAATAATTTCTCGAGTCTATTCTACAGTTGGAAAATCAATGGGGAATGTACAAACCTCTATTGATGTTTTCCAAACTCTGACGTATTGATTAGTTTCGTCACGTTTACATGGGTACATTTAATACTTCATGATAGGATGGTTCTCCAGTATGACATAAGGATGTTCTAGTCACTTGTAAGTGTATCGATGTCAGAGACCGGTCTGTAAAAGTACGACAATATAGGTCGAACCCTAAAGACAGCCAACTTAAAATGTTTTGGATACATTGTAGGAGATATGACATTCACTAATTAATACAAATATGTCTTGATGAAGTCCCTTATACACGATAACGATAACTCGTGTTTTCTACATCAGAGACGTACATGTAGTATATACGTATCTGTCGAATTTCATAAAAAATCTCTTTGGGAAGATGTGTCATTTTATTTTATAAAATTGGAATTGTATAATGTTAAAAAGTGTATTTCCTTCATACAAATGACGATAAACATTCTGTCATCGATTTAAATTGCATCAAATTACAAAGCTCTGCAGATAGTAAGAATAATCATAAAAAATTGTTAGCTCCTACGGAAGCTTATTAGTTCCAAATGTAATCCACACAAAGAAGCAAATATTTTCTAGGTACATATCTTTCGTTTTGTTTTATACTTGGTTCCTATTGTTCTTGTCGATTTAGTGTCTCCTGTTGTTTTGGTGTCATCTTGGTTCCTATTGTTATGGTGTCGTTTGGTGTCTCCTTGGTTCCTGTTGTTTTGGTGTCATCTTGTTTCCTGATGTTTTGGTGTCGTCTTGGATCCTGTCGTTTGGTGTCTCCTTGGTTCCGGTCGTTTGGTGTATCTCTGGTTCCTGTCGTGTGGTGTCGTCTTGGTTCCTGTTGTTATGGTGTCGTTTGGTGTCTCCTTGGTTCCTGTCGGTTGGTGTCTCCCTGGTTCCTATCGTTTGGTGTCTCCTTGGTTCCTGTCGGTTGGTGTCTCCCTGGTTCCTATCGTTTGGTGTCATCTTGGTTCCTGTCGTTTGGTGTCTCATTGTTTCCTGTTGTTTTGGTGTCTCCTTGTTTCTTGTTGTGTTC
>JAUMHH010194168.1:0-13882 GCA_032359455.1 Chlamys rubida
AGTTACGTCATCAATTTTTGAGAAAACGACGTAATTTTACTCACACAAACCAATGACGAAACAATCAATACCTGCTCACAAGAGCAGATAACTCTGCAATACGCAAAGACGGAATAAAGACGGTGTCCTGTCCATGGATGGTTAGGCAACTGAAGGTCACTTTATTGTACCATTCTACGGGAATGTCATAACAGGAACCCTGGACGTGGAAACATGACACTCCGTCCAGTCACATTTGTCTAACAATGTGCTAACAAGTCTTCACCGCCTCCCATTCAGGAACCCTGGACGTGGAAACATGACACTCCGTCCAGTCACATTTGTCTAACAATGTGCTAACAAGTCTTCATCGCCTCCCATTCAAAGCTGAGGGCCAAGCAGAGAACAGCAAGTACCAACTCGTAGGACTTTGGTCGGGAAGTAGGGTGGGGAGGGGGTGGGAGGCCCCGATAACCTTTTTCGCCTGGACAAACATCAACACAGTTTGATGAAGATTATATTTATTTGAGACGTATTCCAAATCTCTGTATACATTTAATTACTTTTCTCTTGCAAATCTTTTTATGATGATACCATGAACATCAGCTTCTTTGCCCATTGTGTCCAATAGCACGTTATGTACAATAAGTAGTGTACATCGAATGTCGAAAGTACGTTTTAATTTAATAATATATATAGATAATTCTGACACATATGTATAGTTCGCCCACCTTGTGAAACATTTAATGACATTTAATGACAGATTTCTTGTACAGGATATGAATATTCCAAGTTAAAAGAAAGTTCGTTGTTACGACACATTAATGTTCATCCATACATTAATATTTAAATAGCTTTAAAATTATTGTAATGTAATTCGGTATTTTCCCAATGTTTATCTAGTGCATTTTTAAAACAATTCAGATTTTGGGCACACACGACGTTTTCTGGCAGATTGTTCCAAACACCCGCGGTTCGTAGCAAAAAACTGTTTTTCCTCTTCATAATTTTGCAATGTTGTGGGTATATTTTTAGGGTGTGTCCTCTGTTGCTTGACCGTTGCTTGACCGTTGTGAACGTCTTTATCCTTTGATTTTCTTAAGAAGGAAGGGGCTACTGGAAAATTAATCTCTCCATAGCTTTCTTTTTAAGGAGAATTTTGTCTGTTTTTCCATTACTAAGTTTAGGAAACGAATGGAATTCGAGAAAGTAGGAAGGTGTGCTGCCCAATACATTGTCCCCTAGAGTCTCTCGGCACTTCCGATCTATTTCAGATTCCGTTGTCTTTGCGTATCTCTCTAGGATGTAGCAGGCGCAGACGTCCTCAGAGAGCCGAATGTCCGTCACGGAGAGTACAACAACATCTCGTACACCCGGTAGTTTGTTAACTGTTGTTTCCACCACGCTTGTCAGAACCTTCACACTACCTCGCTTAATGAAGTCAGTGGACTTCCCCTTCACAAATAGCTTGCCGTCGGTGGTAATGTTCCCGATGTCTCCGGTGCGATACCAGCCCCCGTCAGCAAATGATGTTTCGTTCAGCTTAGGAGCGTTCCGTTAGGACTTCAACCTCCACGGAGATCTCACTAGGATTTCACCCACCTGTCCACGATTCAGTGTTTCACCTTTTTCTCCGATAATCTTTACTTCGTAACCTGGTAAAAGCGGTCCGACATATCCAACCTCCATTTCCGTAGTAAGTTCTATGAAACACATTTCTCTAACTTCGGTTGTCCCGTAGAGCATACACAACTTGTCAGTAAATTTACCGATGATTCCAGTCAGATGGCTGCCGATCAGCTGTCCGCCGGTTGTGATAGAGTGTAGTTTGTAGCAGTGTTTAGTGATGGCGTCCTGGTTTTCAAGAAGATCATGTAAGGTACAGGGGAGTAACACGGCGTTCGTGCACTTCTCGGCGATTATGATATCCCAAATATCAGTGATGTTTTCTTTCTTCGTTCCCGTTATGGTGTCAATAAACACTCGTACGTTCCCATTCAATACGCTGAATATCGGAGAACCCCCTAACCAGGAGAACGGTCGGTCGTTGTAGTAGACACCGTATTCCGCATCTCCTCCCCTGCCAACAAAGGCCGTATATGAAGCATTTATCAATGCAAAATGAGTCATCTCCACCATTTTCGGAACTCCAGTTAAACCGGAAGTAGTAAATATCACAGCGCTACTCTCTGGTTGTATTCTTGGTAATGAAACTGCAATTTCGGCAGATGTTAGGATAACGTTATTCAGAGAGGGAAGAAAGGACAATGCTGTTTTCTTACGTAACAAAACGATTACGTTTTCCTCTGAGGATTCCTCGCTGTTGAAGTACTTTTCCATATCTGATATATACTGTTCATCTGATCCAGGATCAAGCAAAACAGCCTTGATTTGTGAAGCCTTAAGTAACTTTATCGTCTCAGCGAACGACTCCGAGGTTTTATTTATCTGAAGAGCAGCGGCTCCTGTCATGAAGATTGCAACCTCGCCAATTATCCACTAGAAGGAGTTGGGACCAATAATGGCTACACTGTCCCCTGGCACAATCCCTCTACTAATAAGGTACTTGGCGACCTCTGTTGACCTGTTCACCAGTGCCCTATAGCTGTAAGTCAGTGACCTCCTCTGGCATCCAACATATATCTGGATGCAGATTTCTCTTTCAGGAGTCTCTTCCGTCGTCTTGTAGAGGACATCGATAATGGACTCGTACCGGAATTGAGAAGTGATTGGACACGACATATAGCTCAGATCATTCATTTTGCAGATATGGTCGTCGTTTGTTAGCCTCTGAAATGGGGTTTTTTACTGTTAAAATAATAAAAAGTTTTATTAAGGAAGAATACCATTTTATATAAAATACTAATTTGGGTTCAATGATTATACTATATCTATCAGCTCTTGCATGTAGACAAGGGCCTATTTTTTTAAAAGGCGATAAGCGTAATCACTGATAAGCGCAAATTAAATTTGTTGTGTATCTTTAAAACACAACCATTAACTGAGCGAAAATTTTACAGATAACAGAGTTAAATTACATTTCAAGGCTTCAAGGATAAGAAAAAGTGTGTTAAGATGACTGCTTTTGAAAACGTGTTTATTTGTGTGCATTTTTTTTTATTTCAATGTGAATAATTGTTTATGATTATCAAATTTTAAAACTTACTTTAATGGTTGTTTATCTCTACTAGTCACAAAATACTATTTGGATGAGGGCCATGGCCTTAACAAGTCTTAGTCTGCCTCAGCTTGCAGGATTGTCTGCTACTATTGATGTAATCTGGCTCAAGATTCAGGGGTTAAACTTGGTACAGAGGCCATTGTGGCACAAATGAGACACCTGCAATGTACAAGGCAAGGTAAATCGTCTTGTAGAAATCATGTACTGTAATCTATGGACATGTATTGTCCGAGACCTGGTGCAGCCAGAAAACTTAACACGGACAAGTCCATAATCACCTCTCGAGTCACCACTGGCACTAAGCCATACTACACAGCCTGTAGAGGGTTCAGTTTTAGTTGTGTGAGTCCTAATAATAAGTGTTTTGCTTTAAACGATTCCTGGCATGCTATTCATTGAGGCTGGTCTTCACGTGTCAATAAACAACAATGGGTTAACCGTTATGTATGAAAGACCAATCCGGAGACGAGCAAGGACAGTCTCGTCTTGGCGCCTCTCTCTATAGCTAGGAAACCAGTTTCCAATTTACGCTTTGTAGAGTGATACCAATATTTGCAACAATGATCTTATATATTTTGTTACAGTGGTTTAGAATCGGTCAAATATCAGCAGATGTAGCAACAGAACTGCTTTTAGAGGTACTACTATTTAATAATTGTAATATTTTATGAACTGAAATACTTTTTTATCTTATTGCAAAGGTTCTTTGGAACAGAAAGGGGAATCAGAATAGATACCTGACTGCGGTTCATCATTTGATTAAATATGTTCAAGAGTGAGATAGATAAAATGGGATTATGCCAACGGAATTATTTGGTAGCCGATATCCAATAGCAGCATTTCACTACTATGGCTGCGGCAATTCAACATAATGATCATTTTTCGAAATATCAGTATAAAATTATTGGAAGTCCTTATCTTCCAGCGGAATTTTCGAAAAGGATAAACGAAAAGGCGCAAGATTCATTACCAGATTGAATTGTTTCATGTTGTGAAACATAAGCCTCAGGCAAAACCAAGAACAATTGAGTAACGTCACTTGTTGTAAATGATTGGGCTGTGTCGATATTAATTGGGGCATTGGTTTGGTTTGGTGTGTTAGTGTTTTACGTCGTATTAACAGCTATGGTCATTTAAGGACGTGCCAGGTTTCGGTAGTGGAGGGAAGCTGGAGTTCCCGGAGAAAAACCACCGACTTACTGCCCCAACCACTTGGCCACCGCGGCCCTTCTAGAAGGGACGAAGTGCAAACTTTCCTTACACTTCTCAAAAATCTCGAACTAAAGTTTTCCTTTGTTCATATTTTGCCCTGGTTTTATCGATTTTTAGTTTGAATAATGGTTTTTTTGACACTGTTGTATTCTCTTTGAATTTTTTTTGTTGGGTGTTTTTAGCAAACCGTCTGGGTCTCTGAGGGATTGAGGATGCAAAGTGAGTTATACTTAAAGAAAAAAGAAAATTAAATTGGCAAAACAATAATTCGAAATCTTTGATTGATCATATCTGGTTACGCGCTTCAGTGTTCTTGAAATCCCGGATGGCATTTATATTCCAACTAAAAGTACTTCAATATTTGATTGTTGACCATCCTATTGGTAAGGGAGTCCTGCAGAGGTTCCAAATCTACATGAGGCTGTGTTACAGACAAAGCATCTACTAACTTGGCTGCTGACACTGTTTTATATAGTGTGTGAGTGGAAATGATTCAAACTATCATTTCATAAACAAAATAAATCAGAAAGTTTGGTTTGTTTGTGTATAACGTCCTTTTAACAGCTATTATCATTTAAGGACGTGACAGGTTTTGGAATACTACTTACATCATCAAATATAAAAATGTCCACTTATCTTCACTGCAGTTTGTACCAAATTGATCATTTCGATGTGTCACAAATAAATATGTAATACCTCGTTTGTAAAATATAAATGCGTCGAATCACGTTACACACTCGTAGGAATATGACTATCCATTTAAAAAGTAAGCATTCGGTGTGTGATGCCTTAACTTGAGATTTATTGTATAGGAATATGCTAGCTATATCGCTATAACAAAGAAATACCCTGGTATGAGTGCTTTCTTGGGATGGGCTGTCCCAGTTTCTATATCCTTTCGTCTTCCATTATTTAACAAATATCTAAAAGCGGCTTTCACACTCATTATATCACCTTTTCTTTCTAACATACCTCTAAAACAAGGGTTAACCTTCATTTATTTCTGTACTGATATTCATTTATGTACATCAGAAAAATCGTAAGGCAGCAAAACTGTAAAATTGACCAGCGTTGAAATCTGGTATCGATACTCTGTAATTGTCAAAGGATAGGTATCAAATTAGAGTTGGTCATTTTCAAATACCTCAAAAGCCAATGCCTTCAATCATTTTGTAATGATATATTCCAGGGGTGCAACCCTGGAGTTTTGAGATAAGGTTTCGTCCTTACTTTCACCTACGGTAATGCGTCGGGGCAATTATTCATAATTGAAATATATATTAATTTACTTATTTAACATCTATTAGATAATCTTAGGATACTGTGTGAAGTGTATGTGTGTATGACGCTGCTTTGTGTGTTTGGTCTTTGCAATAATAGCGCGGATCTGATACTGACATTATAGTGCTACCACAGGAATACCATTTCAAAGACACCCAGCATATCATTCTATCCAGTCTCATTGAAAACGGGTTCACCAGTTGTTAGGATTAATGGCATCCTCAAAACAAATCAATATAAGCTTTAAATCGGCTTTTTCTATACGTGTCCTTAATGATGCTCATAGGAGAAAAGAAACAAACTGTTGTCACATTGGCGCAGCAGTTCACCATCCTCTCATCCACTCGACGTTGGCAATGCCAAATAGTTATTGTACTATGGCCTGCTGACTATCAATTTAAAGGTTAAAAATATATGGGTGACGAGACCTGATTTATGCATTGAACAGACAAGGTCGTCCTAGCCCGGCTCATCCTCCTATTTACAGTATAAAAGTCACTGCCATATATTCGTGACATTATTGACATACTAACTAATCTTATCGCCAAAGTTAATGCATAGGTGAAAGATATACATGACCTTTGCTAAGGTCAGAGAGATTGGCCTACTCTCGGCAGTCTTCATTGATAGCATACTTATCGTCCGAGTATGTTCGAGAATAAGTACTTCATCGATGAAGGTCATCTGCAGGCATTAGTTGTACCAAGTTCAAGCAGCATAACAATAAACTACAGTGACACTAGGATCCCATTAGGTGTATAATACAACAGCCAACACTAGCCATCATACTCTCGACGCTCGGGGAGTATGCGCTTGCACTCAATATGCTTTCGACACTGGTTGATTTTCGTATCTTATTATTAATTTAAACACTTGTCTGTCTTTTCCCCAAAATTGTTCTTCGTTTATTTCCAAGTCAAATATAATATTACCAATTTAATCATTCTTTAAACACCCTCAACTAGTATTGTTCCCACGCAGATAGGCTATTCCATTCAACATGAAATGCGAAACTAACATCATAATTTGAAATGTGAAATGTTCTCAAATCGTTATTGATTGATTAATAAAACTAATGTTTGTTTTTTAGTATAAATCGGAAGATAACGAATCCACAAGAACAACGGCCTAGACTTTTTAAAGATAAATGTCAAAACCACTGGAGATGTATTCATTCAGGTATGATAATATATATTAAAATGGCGTATACTGCTGCTACTCGATTATGTTGGATGTACGACATAAAATAATATAGTAATGATCAGCTGAAAGTTTGCTTTGGAAAACCAAAACTGGTCTACCAGAAACAAATTATTGAATATATCTTAAAAAAACAATGAATTTCGAACAGTTTAGGTATATCTGTTTCCGTATTATGATGTGTAACTTCCACTACATCACGATAGCAGGTGCTGTTGGTTATAGGAAGGTAAACGCCATTCCAGTCATTTCTAAGAATTCAACAACCGAGATTACTTCAGGCCGTAGAAAATGAAGAAAAAATCAATGACAAAATGAAGCGTCATAGTCATGCTCAAGTTTGTAATATTCTTCCATAATCTATGTATGTTTCGTCACAGTCTGACAATGACTTAGCAAAGGTAACCATTTGTTATTTGTATGAATGACTCCCCTCGTGTATAGAAAGCAATTTAAAGAAATACATTAGAGTTTGTTGTAGTTTTGTTTGAGTGCTACATATCATTGCGGTGAAACGTGTGATGAAATCTACTTAATAAGGCTATCAAAGTTATGTCTTATGTATCTAGCTGAATGTTTGGAAAGCTACAATGGATATCTGCAACAGAATTCCTCTAAGAGGCACGGTAGTCTAGTGGTAGGATGCTGGGCTCATGACTAAAGGGTCGCGGGTTCGAATCATATTATGGCATTCTGTTGATCCCTTAACAAGGTACGTCACTCCGCTTGTTCCAGTCTACTCAGCTGTAAATAAGGACGTGTTTGGGGAGTGCTGGAAATGTTGAATGCTAGCCGTGAGCGTATACACATCTAACACAAACTTCAATTTTACTTAATATTTGAAATCAGTTACTTTCCCTACCTTAAATAAAAACAACCGTATTTTGTTATGCCTTTCGACATGTTTGGGTTTTCCCCTGGAGGGAGCACCACAGGGATTTGGTAAGGTGAATGTAAACCGTACTATGCCAGAAATGCTAGCTACTTGAGCTGGAGTCCTAGCCAAAGAACAAGGGTCTGTTCGTTTATGCGGAACAACCGGTTTGACCGTTTATAGATGTAACAATTTCGGGTATAAATCCTGGCGGACCTGCAAATGGTTATGAAGGCCTTGCAAGGCTTGGTCGAGGCTTGCCTGAAAGCAGCATAACATTACCAGGTCCGACCTTATTTAATAAACGAACAACAGTGGTCCGACCGTTTTGACCGTTTAAACGAAAACGGCCAAGACTAAAACTAACATTAAGGAGACCAAACTGTTGCTATAAAGAAAAAGTCACAAAATGAAAATTATTGTTTATTTTATTAATATAAATTCTAGAATTGGCATGCTTTCATTTCACAATTGTTTAACAAACTGAATAAGACATTTTCATATACAATATAATTTCGATTAACTCTATTGTTGCTATTAGTCGCATGATATAGAATACTGTTCTGATCATTGAATAAAGAAGAGCGAATATACAGATCCATAGAATAACATGTTCATGACTTTATACATAGTATGCTATGATAGCAATAGACTGCTTCTCCTAGCTATCTTAGTCGTGGTTGGGCAGTGCTGGAATTGTTGAATGCTAGCTGCGAGCGCTCAAATGGCAGCACTGGCTGTATGTTCCGAATGGAGTTGAGAAAGATATTGGCTGGTTGCAAAGGCCCAATAACCACGGATAATAATGTGTGAACCGCTGATAGAGAGGTATATAAGAACCTCGAATTTTATTATCTATTATAACGACTGACTGCATCTCAAAATTATCTTACCCGCGAATATGTTCTTGTATATCGACCATAAACAATTTACTTTACAAACGTAACAACTCTAGAGTATACTATTTGAAAATGGAAATATTTCGTTGTAATTGACAAGTGTTTGTACTTATTTAAGATTTTCCTCTAATGCAACGAATAACTTAAAGCGCTACGGACAAAATGTTCATGTTAAATAAAAATTCAGCTAAAAGGAGGGTAAGCCTTATCTTCGAAGACATCTATTCAAAAGTATATTTCAATTATAATTGAAGATAAAAATAAATGTCCACAAGTCGTTCCATATTTTCTTGAAATTGGTTTGAATATTACACATAAAGTGTCTTATTCACCAATCACATGAAGACATTTATATATAGAGATTGAAACTATCACACAGGGCTGATAATTAGTTCAGATTCAATCTCTCCAGGACTCGCTTTTTAAGAGTGATTTTGTCTGTCTTCCCATTACTAAGTTTCGGAAACTCGTCAAACCGGAGAAAGTAAGAAGGTGAACTACCCAGGACATTGTCTCCAAGAGCCAATCGACATTTCTGGTCCAGTTCAACTTCCGTTGTTTTTGTCTCATCCTCCAATATATAGCAGGCACACACTTCCTCTAGCAGCCGTGCGTCTGGAACAGCGAGCACCATCACCTCCCTAACATCTGGTAGGTCCGACATTGCTGTTTCCACCACGCTGGTCAACACCTTCAGGCCGCCTCGCTTTATAACGTCAGTGGCTTTTCCTTTTACAAATAACTTGCTGTTTTCGGTAATGAGTCCGATGTCACCGGTTCGAAACCAACCCCCGTCAGCAAAGGAGGCTGCGTTCAGTTCAGGAGCGTTCCGGTAGGACTTCAACATCCATGGAGATCTCACTAGGATTTCACCTAATTTTCCACGATTCAGTGTTTCACCGCTGTCTCCGACGATTTTGACTTCGTTGCCTGGATACAATGACCCAACATGCCCAACCTCCATTTCAGACGTAAGTTCCATGCGAGATATCATTCCAAGTTCAGTGGACCCATAGACCAGTAAAAGTTTTTCTGTAAGCTTACCGCATATCTCAGTAAGATGACTTCCAATCATCTGCCCTCCGGTAGAAATGCAGTAGAGTTTGTAACTGTGTTTCTCGATATCCTTGTTTCTCATGAGGTCAAGCAATGCATAAGGAAGCATCCCGGCATTTGTGCACTGTTCATCCATAATAATGTTCCAAATCAACGGGGCGTTTTCTTGTTTGATACCTATTGAAGTGTCAACAAACACTCGCGGATTCCCATTAATGATGCTGAAAATCGGAGTACCGCCAAGCCAGGAAAACGGTCGGTCGTTGTAGCAAATTCCGTATGTTCGGTCTCCAAACGTTGCAATATCGCTTAGATAAGATGCATTAACAATGGCAAAATGAGTCATTTCAACCATTTTTGGAACTCCAGTTGAACCGGAAGTGAAAAAAATCACAGCGATACTCTCTGGTTGTATTCTTGGCAATGATATTGATGCTTCATCTGTTGTAAGGGTAACGTCAGTTAGGGAGGGAAGAAAAGATAACGTTGATTTCTGTAGCAACAAAACTATCGGTTTCTCTTGTGACGATTCCTCACTATGGAAGTACGCTTCAATATCTGATATGTACGTTTCATCCGATTCAGGATCAAGCAATACAGCCTTGCTCTTGGAAGCCTCAAGAAACTTGATCGTTTCACCAGACGACTCCGATGTTTTACATGTGTGAACGGCAACGGCTCCTGCCAGGAAGATAGCGATCTCTCCTACAATCCACTCGATTGAGTTAGGCCCAAAAATAGCTACACAGTCTCCAGCCACTATCCCTCTACTGATGAGGTACTTGGCGACCTCTGTGGACCTGTTCACAAGTTCTCTGTAAGTCAGTGACTTCCTCCTTCCGCCTTCTTCAAATCGCTGGATTAAGATTTGCTTATCAGGAGCTTCGTTGGCCCTCTCGTGCAGCACTTCAATAATTGATTTGTACCGGAGTTGAGCAGGGTTTGGACAAGACAGATAGCTCAGCTCAGCCATGGTCAGCATACTGTAGTTATTAGTTGTCTCACTGAAATCATATAAATTTCGTGTTATACAACATTAAAATATTGAGTGTATTGTATTTTATAGTACATTCCGACTGGCTCATTCTTAATTCTTAAGATGTTGCATTCACCTACGTTTTCTGTCCTCCTGCAATGTGTCATGACAACATTAAAGGCATTGGGTTAAATAATTGATTGGTTTCAGGCGGGAAATCCTGCAAATCCCTTGTTTTGTATATGTCCTTTCATAATAAAGAGGAGAGACATCCGACTTCAAAGTCAGACAAGTTTACCGTTAAGCTGTCGTGCGATTGTTTGATGTACATAGGATCTGCTTGTATCATCCACAAGGTGGCGCACATACAGCCTTCTATTGCGGTATAACATAGTGTATGGGTCAGGAAACGTAAGAGAGCGTAACATCTGGACTATCGAGGATGAAACCGGCCACTTTGAAGTTAAGTAAAGTATTCGTAAAACAAATATCGAAACCGATAAAAGTCAATTCATTAATTTTAACGACGGACCTCTGTACAGATTTGGAGAAAGAATAGACCTACCCGATTCACCTGCATGTCCGTGGCGACCGACGTGGGTCCCTCACAGAACTGAATGTTATATGTTTTGTCTAAAGGGTCATTTACCTTTTGTATTAAGCCAAAGGACCTTCGCTTCTATTTAGATGGGGAACCCCCGCAGAATTTGGGTATTTGCTTTTGTTTCTCTGCTCTGCACTGAAGCGATAAACAAAATATGCTTCACTGTCTGAGATCTTCATATTTTCTTGCTATTCCTATCGCCTTCTTTTGGGAAAACGTCACTTTCAGGCAATGGATTCTGCTCCTAGGCCGGATCATTGCAAAGTACTTAAAATGATAGTTGTTAGTCCCTGCTAAGCATTCAGATTTTAGGAAACGCAAAGACTGGTTAACCCGTTGTCAGTATAATGTGACCTGCTGGAATTCCATGCTGATGCTCTCAGCGTAATAATTTCGACATATATACATGTAGCGGAGCCATACAATAGAAGGAAATGCAGTTTTTTTCACTTGTTTTGGGTTTTCGGCTTTGTATTCTTCTGAATTCTGGTAAACTATTAGAAGAGTGTACATATTTCTTTGATCAAGATTGTCCCGCATATAAGCATTTTGTATATCTCTTGACTACACCTAGCAAAACATTGACAGTGAAATCTAATAATATCCCGTTAACCTCTATGTGCTGTATGATCATTCAAGAAAAAATCATTAAAAGAAAATCTGTATAATATTTTAAGTTGATGAGTCAAAACAGCATACGTCTCTATTTTACATGTTATTATATATTAAGTACCCAGACATGAATGGCAAGTTGCGGGCGAGGTCACAGAAAGTGATCTGGTTAACGGGGCGAGGTCACAGAAAGTGATCTTGTTAACGGGGCGAGGTCACAGAAAGTGATCTGGTTAACGGGGCGAGGTCACAGAAAGTGATCTGGTTAACGGGGCGAGGTCACAAAAAGTGATCTGGTTAACGGGGCGAGGTCACAGAAAGTGATCTGGTTAACGGAAGACGTCGTGTTGCTCGTTTATCAACTTGACATTAATACGTTTCCTCCGAATTCTATACAATTTGTTTTCTTAAACATCTTTTGATTTAAAATACGAAACAAAACTTTAATGAATCAAATAGAGAACGTGACATTTCAAATATATACTATTGTCAGATGGACATAGCACACACAGTTATCGTAATAATTTCATGGTCTGCATCATTGTAACACAGATATGTTATCAGGTCGATTATTATACAATAACTGTTAGGATAGTAAGTTATTTGTAGCAACGAAAACTCACGATGTGTTAGGAATGTAAGGTAGGGGATATTCAGATGTAATCAGTTGTTGTTTTTTTCTTTCATGTCTATTTTTTCATTTCAACAAATTTTATTGACAGATGTAATAGTAAAATGGATAACAGGCAAGCATATATAAGTTCTTTTCATGGGTGGCTCAAAATTTGATCGAATATATATACAATGTAGTTACAAGTTACAACAATAATGATTAATTATTTTAAGGATACTTTGAAATAAAAAATTATATAAATCTGTATAAAGAGTAATACTAATTTAAGGATCAGGGGAGATAACTTCAACGTGATAAACACAAAGGGAATGAACTCAAAGGAAAGCACAATAACAATACACAAACAACTCACAAGCATGCATCCAACACACATACAATTGTTTTCTTATTAAATAAAGCATAGTCACAGTCAGTATATCATATGTACAGTAAGAGTAGGCTTTGACCAAAAATCCATATGCATGTATGTGCACAGGTCATTGCTACTAATACTGTTTATGAGTAAATAAGTTCAAATTTAAATAATGTGACAGAAAGGCAATACATGTTTATGTTTATTATATTGAACAGAAAATAAACAAGATATAACAAACCTGCTCAACCGTAATCTCATTTATCATTATGCATCAAAAAAAAAAATATTTTGTTATTCGATTAACAATTCAGATTAAAATAAGACATATATATATTTGATTTACTATATCTCAATATACTGCATCATGGCTTTCTACGTCATATACAAATTAAAACGCCCAGTTTTTCCAATAAAACTCTGAATGTGACTTAGCATATGTTTGTGTATATTCAGATCACATGTAGGACAACCTTGAAAAAATATATTTAAATCCATATGGTTATGATTACTAATATTATTTAAAGAAGTAAACAAAATATTTCGTTGTTTGATATACAGTGGACAATTAAAGAATTAATGAGAGGCTGTTTCGTATTCAAAAGAACAAGCACAAGTTGGACTATCTATTAAATGGTCATGATATAAATCAGAATTTAAATTACTACAGGTATTTCTTAATTGGCAAAGAATAATATTTACCCTTCTGTCACCGGCGTTTTTAAAAATTGTAGTTACTTCTCTGTCATTAACTTTATCTTTATTTTGTAAGTTTTTAAACAGAGCATGAGATGGAGAGTTCAACATATCAGTATCCATAGTGTTTACATTGTGGCACATACAGGGGAAAAAACTGTCAAAATAGTTATTAGTTCTACACATAGGTGGGTTAAAGAGTCCGGTTTGTCTAAGAGAGTAGGGGTTGTTACTATGATCGTTAGTAAAAGGATTTGTGACATCTTGTAAGTTTTGAGGTGAGAGTCCATGCATTATCTTATACATCATTATTTGTTTATGTTTAT
>JAUMHH010194179.1:0-13882 GCA_032359455.1 Chlamys rubida
TGTAAAACTTGTGCCCAATCCCATTGCTATGTAAAAAGGCAATAAAATATGTTTAAATCAAAACAGAAATATAAAAACTCAAGAGATATGATTGTTAAGGCCCAGAAATCGGCAAAGCGTCGATGTGGACATAAAAATCAGTGTTTAACCTTGTAGACTGATATGTGTAAGCTTCAAGCAAAATAATTGTATTCGATATACAAATAAATGTGTCAAACGCTGGTTTTATATGACGATAGAAATATATAATATATAACCCATGTATATCATATGTAAATTAGCTACTTTATGAATATTCATAAAGACAGAGTAATATGGTATATTCAGTATTCTGGTTTTTTTTTTTAGTATTTGAATTTAGGTCTACAGTATATTTTGAGTTCCTTAACTGTCCCACTGCGCTGTTGTTTTTCCTATATACAGTAATCTCCCCTTAACTTCCCTTTGGAAATAACACTAGCACAGCTGGGTAATATAACAGCTAGGTAATATAACAGATAGGTAATATGACAGCTAGGTAATGTAACAGCCAGGTAATATAACAGCTAGGTAATATACCAGCTAGGTAATATAACAGATAGGTAATATGACAGCTAGGTAATATAACAGCTAGGTAATATAACAGATAGGTAATATAACAGCTAGGTAATACAGCCAGGTAATATAACAGCCAGATAATATAACAGCCTGGTAATATAACAGCTAGGTAATATAACAGATAGGTAATATAACAGCCAGGTAATATAACAGCTAGGTAATATACCAGCTAGGTAATATAACAGCTAGGTAATATACCAGCTAGGTAATATACCAGCTAGGTAATATAACAGATAGGTAATATAACAGCCAGGTGATATAAGACCAGGACACTTCCGTGGACCAGGTAATATAGCTCAACGCATTAGAGCGATAGTATAGCAATCTAAGGTCCAGGGTTCGAATCCCGATGACGTCATGCTGCATTGTTACACTCAACAACTTAAAGTCAATTATAAGAGCAGGTATCAAGCTTTTCATTCTATCTGAGACATTCAGTACCGAAGAATATTTCTTTCTCATAACGTGGAACATTTATTCAAACTAATCACCCTATGAACATGTCTAAGGACTGGGGGCGATATTATTAATCTCCTTCAAGTGTGCAATATATTTATTTTCTCAGTTTAATAGGACCATTTAGAACCACTAAATCGTACGCCTGTCAAAAACATGCTTAACAAAACAGGTTGTAGTTACACCATTAATTCACATGCGCATACAAACAATACAGAGACAACTAGATATGCAAATGAGTATGTGTGTCCTAAATAATTGTATATAACAACAATGAGTTATGTGTGTCCTAAATAATTGTATATAACAACAATAAGTTATGTGCAGTTTCTCATATTTTCAATATTAGTTCTTTAACGTGACACTTCCTTTCATCGATAATTCCATATTTTGTTTGTAAACCATACCAAAAACAATCCTGTAAAACAGCTGACGAGATATATCATCTGTATGGTAAGTGTTTCTCAAGTTTCTGCCTCTCTATGACAACTCACTCATACTTCAGAGTCCCTCTTTCCCTTAGAGTCAGCCATACGTGTACCACTTTCAAACCGTATTTGGTGACAGACTTTATACTTGTTTTGCGTTTGTGTTTCAACTAAACAGTATCGTTTTGGTTTGTTCCAAAGTGTCGTTCTCGTCTACATCTAGCCATTTGTCTGTGTGCTGCGGCGATCGTTCTCTCCTACATCTAGCCATTTGTTTTTTGTGCTGCAGCAATCGTTCTCGTCTACATCTCGCCATTTGTTTGTGTGCGGCAGCGATCGTTCTCGTCTACATCTCGCCATTTGTTTGTGTGCGGCGGCGATAGTTCTCGTCTACATTTAGCCATTTGTTTGTGTGCTGCAGCGATCGTTCCCTTCTACATCTAGACATTTGTTTGTGTGCTGCAGCGATCGTTCTCGTTTTCATCTAGACATTTGTTTGTGTGCTGCAGCGATCGTTCTCGTCTACATCTAACCATTTGTTTGTGTGCTGCAGCGATCGTTCTCGTCTACATCTAGCCATTTGTGTGTGTGCTGCAGCGGTGATCGTTCTCTTCTACATCCAGCCATTTGTGTGTGTGCTGCAGCGATCGTTCTCGTCTACATCTAGCCATTTGTTTGTGTGCGGCAGCGATCGTTCTCGTCTACATCTAGCAATTTGTTTGTGTGCTGCATCGACGATGTTTTTGTTTAGAACTGATAAACAATCTTTGATAAGAAGTCATTGTTTGAGCGGAAATACCTCTATCTTAATCATTAGGGACAAACGTTGTATATTAACTGTAGCCATTGGTAAGTTATTTGTAGTCCAAAAAGAGGCTATGACGAGGTAAAAGTAACATAAAGCCTACCCCGAGGATTGATAGTCTACGTCACACTCCCTCAGGGCTTATTGATTTGTTATATGTCTCTTAACACTTGTGCACTGGACAAACTAACTACACGCTAAACAGTTCATAAAAATGTTGGAACCCTGTCGAGGTCAGCATCAATATTCGCGATGTTAATAATGTCACTCCCATAATTGTTGTGAAGCAAATTTGTGTGAACTGTCTTCAGTTTCCCTCCTCCATATGATCTGAACTGTTTCGAGGACGTTGAACCCTTACCAAAGCTATCGAAACAGTAACAAAGTTGTGAAGTGCGAAAGAAAATCATATTTACACAATTATTTCATTTTGTATTTGGGGTGTGATATAAAAGTTCCAGATATCAAAAGTAGAACCTATAACGGCAGACCATTACGGTGTCACACTATAAATATGTAGTCGGACTAGATAGATTTGATGACACATTGAAGGTGGCGTTTTTGTGGCTTAAAAGATCGGATATTCGGTTTTTAGTTGGTCACCTCACAAAATGCAACACAAAAAAATATTACTTTAAGCCATTTCGAAACTTCACGTGATTTTTTTAACACAATTCTTGGTTAATTTAGCCACAAATGTAAATGGAAGACCAACGATTTTCTCTTGCGGGTGACTTTGTATATAGGGTCACTACCGTTAGTATCTACCATATAAAGTCAGTATTAATAGTCAGTCTGCACCAGCGCTTATGGTATTGAATGCTTGTTTTTGACGTAACATCTTCGCAACACTCCCCTTTACTGAAAACTCTAGCAGGTTCGTGAAAACGACTTAGTTTGCTGTACCCCATTGGTTGAGTATCAGAAGTGACTAACGTGGCGGTCCTCTACACCAAATGTCTTTTCTGGCCTTGTCCTCTACTTTAGGTTATAGCGAGAACCCGATATGTCAGTAGTCGTTACGATACTCTTGTGGTCATCATTTTCCTCTTTATTATTTTTATCGGCAATTCCTTTATACGATGACTTCCTGGAGACTTATTGTCATAAGGCTTTGTGTTACTCAAAACAGAACTCCACCGACAAATCGTAGTTAGAGAATGTAACCTATCACACATTGGAAGAGGTACATTATGTATGGCGAACGAAAACCCTCCTACGTTGAGGGCAATCTTTGTTCGGGGATTGAACCCAGGGCCCTTCAGCCCTGGCAATCCCTATCCCAACTATTGCTGAAGAATTAAAAAATACTCAGGCGAAAAAAAAAGAAAAAAAAAAAAAAACTATCACACATGATGCCTAACCGTTAACCTCATACAAATGTCTATTGTAAATACACATGTATTTAAAGGTGATCTGTTCCATAGTCCAAGCCGTGAAGAAGAAGGCAAAAATTGAAATATCGGCTCCTTTTTTTTCTCTTTTTTCTTTTCACATGAAGAGATTTACTATTAAGTGCCCCGATGAAACTATACTATCGCCTTTGAAATAGTTATGGCTTCTGGTAGAGTTGATAGTATCCGTACTGCCAATGATTCATGTGGATACAAAAAGGACTTGTATTCTTTAGAGACACATACTTCTCATCAGCACTAGAAATCCTGTCATTTGACGTGTTTCACGCATTGCTGACATCTTCTACATCGGCGTTTAGTCGGGATTTATAAGTCGAATGATGTAGTAACAAATGGTTTCGCGACCATAGGGGGAGAGTTGTAGCTATAGCGTTCGGCGTAACTACCCATTAACGTCTTGTCTTCTCGACAATGTACCTTTAGTAACTGTTGGATGGGATTGGATGCGTTTTTACTGCTATAGGGCCTTCTACACACACACGTGGACCTCCTTATTGATCCTCACTGCTTACTATAGTGTCATAATATCCTGTCAGAAGACTTCCACAATATCCGACAGGTCGGTTATACCCGCTGTTACCCACTCACAATAACCGACAGGTCGGCTATACCCGCTGTTACCCACTTACTATTTGTAAGAGGTCATTAACGTGGGAACCCCCCCCCCAGAATTGGTGATATACTTTTGTGTTTTCTTCCATAGGGCGCATAAACGAATAAACAAAATCCAAAATCTGCTTGACCCATTATAATTGTTTAAATCTTTACATTTTCTCTCGTGTCTAACAAGTTTTTCGTTTCCTAACACCTCACTTGGCAATGCCTCGCTTTTAAGTGTTTAGCGTTCACCCAAGCTAGGGAGATTATTGGTTCTGTTCCCAGACCTTAATTAGCCATTATCCTTAAAAGTGGTACTCTCTGACCCGTGTTTGACGGTCAGCTTCGACTGGGTAACGGTAATGACCCTAATTATGGTATTATGGTCTTAATTATTTCATCGTTTACATAAAGACCACCTCATACATAGTTTTTGCTAGTTTCATACTTTAGTTCTTTTTAATGTTAACAAATACAGTCAAACCTGCTCAAGACCACCTCCTATTAGAAATTACACTCTGTTAAGAGACCATTTTTAAAACTCCCTAATACAGCTTTTCCGTGTTAAATTAACCTGTCTTAGAGACCACCTGTATTAACAGACCACCTGTATTAACAGACCACTTGTATCAACAGACCACATGTATTAACAGACCACCTGTATTATCAGACCATTTGTATTAACAGACCACCTGTATTTAAAGACCACTTGTATTTACAGACTACCTGTATTATCAGACCATTTGTATTAACAGACCACCTGTATTATCAGACCACCTGTATTAACAGACCACTTGTATTAACAGACCACCTGTATTATCAGACCACCTGTATTAACAAACCACCTGTATTATCAGACCATCTGTATTAACATACCACCTGTATTATCAGACCACCTGTATTAACAAACCACCTGTATTATCAGACCATTTGTATTAACAGATCACTTGTATTACAAGACCACCTGTATTAACAGACCACTTGTTTTAACAGACCCCTTGTATTAACAGACCACCTGTATTAACAGACCACCTGTATCAACAGACCACTTGTTTTAACAAACCATTGTATTAACAGACCACCTGTAGTATCAGACCACCTGTATTAACAGACCACCTGTATTAACAGACCACCTGTAGTATCAGACCACTTGTATTAACAGATCACATGTATTAACAGACCACCTGTATTAACAGACCACCTGTATCGTATCAACAGACCACCTGTATCAACAGACCACTTGTATTAACAAACCATTGTATTAACAGACCACCTGTATTAACAGACCACTTGTATTAACAGATCACCTGTATTAACAGACCGCCTGTATTAACAGACCACCTGTATTAACAGACCACATGTATTAACAGATCACTTGTATTAACAGACCACTTGTATTAACAGACCACCTGTATTAACAGACCATGGCCACCTGTATCAACAGACCACCTGTATTAACAGACCACGTGTATTAACTGACCACCTGTATTAACAGACCACCTGTATTAACAGACCACATGTATTAACAGACCACCTGTATTAACAGACCACCTGTATTAACAGACCACCTGTATTAACAAACCACCTGTATTAACAGACCACTTGTTTGACTCTCTGATGCTGTCTATCAATACAGGTTTGATTGTACGTTTATATATCGAAAAAAAAATCTTTGGAAAAGCTTACGATAAAAATATGTTAAAAGTAATCTCTTTATATGAACGTACCGAATCGAATGCGGAAGAAGGAAGAGAAGATACATTTAATAGTGAATTGAAGATAGAGAGAGCTCGAGTGAGAAAAAGTACGAGAGAGAGAGAGAGAGAGAGAGAGAGCGATATGTCAAAATTTGCAATTCCTTAAGATTATAACATTATTTGGTCTGATCACACCCCCTTGTCACTATATATAAAGACGATTTATAAATCTATCTGATAGGTTTCACATAACAGCTGACCTACCCTTGCCTGATTTCGACCTATAAACCGTGCCCTTCTGTATCCAATATATCCATCCAATTTATATCTGCCTTCATTGTTTTGGATGGTTTTCTGGCATGTTGCCAGCGCTATTTTAGACAGGCACATATTTCGAGTAAATGGTTGGCCGTAATATACATCGCTGATTGACAGATTTTGGAGAATTTCTTACCCAATTAAGCACGACAGCGGTTGTGCTTTATTTTATGATGACAGGTTTTGTATTAATAAGAATGGTAACACTTGTCCTGCTCATAGCCAGCTTATTTGTAAAACTTCTAGTTTTTCTTCCAATTTTCTTATTTAAAACAACATTACCTTATCTTTCTATTGAACGACAGCTCATAGGCGCCATTATTCTAAAAACGTCGCGGTCGCTTCATCACTTTATGACGTGTAGCTATTGAAGCGTCATCAATTTCGTCATACATGTATGCGGCGCCCTTGGCGTTATGAAAGGGTTCACCATTATCATTTTATTTTTACAATAGGACAGTTGAACAGTAGTGACATCCCTGTGTAATACAGACAGAATAACCTCAATCCGCAGAATAATAATTTTGAAGTTTAACTTTTGGCAAAACTTCGTGCTAAACTTCAATAATCTGCATCAACATTGTCACACATTTCATTCACATTTTTGTTATTGCGTGCTGCATTTAGTACACCAATACAGCTTGTTAGTGTGTGTTGGGGTTAGTGGGAGGGGAGGAGGGTTACGGATAACCAGTCACTCCTGCGAGATATAGACATAGAAATCTGAAACCTCGGGAAAAACATGTGTTGAAGTTTAGCACTCACAAAACAAATCCTGCTTGACTTCCTCTGTCTACACGCTGTCATCGCATAGAAGTGATACATTCCATTGGTTTCACCCTAGGGTAGAGACTTCGGGACTTCACTGTCATAAAACTATTGATATTCAGTCTTTTCGTATTGCAGAGTTATATATCTACTCCTGTGAGCAGGTATTGATTGTTACGTCATTTGTTTGTGAGAGAACGTCAACAATTTTTGAGAAAACGACGTAATTATCTCACACAAACCAATGACGTAACAATCAATACCTGCTCACGAGAGAAGATAACTCTGCAATACGCAAAGACGGAATATTCAAATACATGAAACAAAACACACATTATTTCTGTCGTATATATTTTGCATGAAATATTAGCTCTGAAGATATTCTTACGACAGACCATACACAAATATCACAGTAGGTATCAATATGTAACAAAACATATAATAAGAAACAAAAGCACATCAAAATTGAAACAAGAAATAAACATGGCCATAGCTTTAGAAACATGTAGGAAATAACATGCTTACAAGAGTTTAATTATAAAAGTCCATCAAATAAAACCACACTTAATTATAATCCAGTAAAAAATCTTTTAGACTTTTAAGTTATATATGATAAAGATATTCATAAGTTATAATTATAAAAATAATCATCAAAACTCAAATATTTATAAAATACATTTAAGTTATTTAGGATTCTGATTATCTAATCTTAAATACAGTAGGAATTATAGGTTCAGAGAACAGGCCATATAATCCACATTTAAATATATTTAAAAGAACTTGACAGGACAAATCATTGCGCAGATCGTTTAGTACAGTTGGGGCCCTCCCAAGTGTGAACCAGCCGCCGGCATTCTGGAAAGTATTCACATTTCTGGAAAGTATCTGGAAAGCATTCACATTTCTGGAAAGTATTCACATTTCTGTGATTCATTTGGTAGGCTGTTACACTGCTGGAATGTTTACATTCTTTTCGTTCCTGAAATGGTAAGCATTATAAATATATACCATCTTAAATACTTCACATCCAACTACTTTTTACCTGTCTATTTACATGTTAAATGGTGGTATTGGAGGAATGACTTTACAAGTTGATTAAAAGATAAATATAGTCTGACTCTACAAATATCAGCGCACGCTTCTGGATCTTTTTCATCTTTTTAACACTTTCCATGCTAGTAAAATGTCATACCAAGGGACAGAAATTAAAATTAGACATTTAAAAGGAGTAATAGATAATCTTTCTTCCCTGCTTGGTTCAAAATCCTCCAATTCTTTCAAGACCATTGAGCTGCCTGGAAACTGATTGTTACATCATTAATATCACAAGATTTTAAAGTACCAGCTGATTTCTCACCGATCGAAGAGCCTGAAACCTATCTAGATTAGCCCTCATATGATTTGTCTGAAACCAGTTTACTAGATTACAACGTCAGACTCTAAAAGATTGTTTTGGTTTTTAATGGTCTTTGCTTGAAGAGCAAACTGTTAGGTCATCGGTGATGTTTAGAATTCGTGAATTCGTGAGTTTTTTTCAAAATATACAAAGATGTCAGAACCACATGACCCTTTAGCATAGCATATTTTACACTTGAAGTTGGTCTACATGATTCCAATATGGAAATTGGAGTTCTTATTCCTCTAAAATATGATGAGGTTATTTCAAATTGAGTTGAACTATTGCCAGTTTACTACATTCGATGAAGGACTTAATATCCGAGTCCTCGATCATTCCCGCTAGAAAGTAGTATTTCCTGACATCGAGTCGGTATGGGGTTTCTTTCGCTTATAATTGTGACTGTTTCGCATGTTTTCCACTGCCAGATGAATTCGTTTTCCGTACTGTTCTCGAAGAATGATGGATGCCTGGATCATGTCGTATCTCTATTGCCGGTACTGAAATGAGGGAAATCGTTGGTCTCTGAGAGGGTTCGACTTTTCAGCAATATTGTTAACTAGTGTAGCTCTTCGCTGTGCATTAGCAAGAAGTATGACTCTTTCATTTGTCATTTATCATCGACTACAACATTTTACAAGCATAATCAGTACTCTGTAGTTTGTCGGTTATTTTTCTGTTCCTGTCTTTTGTAGATGCAAGTACTATAGAGATAGTATTAGCATCTCTGCATTGTGATGTGCATTCGTTGACTGACTTTACGAACAGTATTGACCAAGGTTCACAGATATTGTTTCTCAGTTCGAAGGTGTTGTAATTGGGTCCAGGTATTTCCGCTCTATTTACTTGTTCCAGTTACCTCCATATTTAACCTGGGGTGTCATCTCCGTTTTTGAAGTTGTTTGTATTTTATGTTGGTCTATATTGCTGAAAAACAGTGTACAATGCTGGGCTTTCCCCTGTATCATCCTCAATCAGATTTCCATCCATTTTCCGCAGCGGTCCCCACAGGACTTTTTCTTGGTTACGATATAGTTTCAAGAGTGTTTGGGGATTTTCATGAAATGATCTATGGAATCATTCACTGTTAATGTCTTATCTATCGCCTTTTTACAGTAATAGCGATATGCATTATTGCTGTATAATGTATACCGCCTTTTAGGCATTAGTATCGATGTCCAGTTTATATTAATTGTATGTAGTTGTGGGTTTGTTCATTATTTATCTACAGTGTACGGGTTATATATTTTGTGTGTACACATCGATTACGCATTGGCATACATTTGTGAGATTCTTTGGAACTCTGATTTTCTATAAAATGGATACACGTTTAAGTGTAATTATATGTGTGAAGACGACTTGTTGTATGACTATACAATGCCTCTTCCATTGTCCTTGTTCATTCCAAATTAAAACTTAGTGAAATCTGTGAATAGCAAATGGCAGGTACTTCATCTATCTTTCTGACAATATGTCGTGTTTGATTGTTTATCACCAATGTTAAGGTCAAGTGTGGAAAGCATGAAACCAAACATATTTTATAATGTAAGGATTCTTTCCTGCGACATACCTGTGCTGACCAGACAGCCACATCTCATCAAGCACCTTACTTCCAGAAACTAGTTCTAATAACTGGATGTATTCAGACATGGAAAGATAAACATTATGAGAACCGTAATTGTAACATTTTGTAAGGATAAGTCAGATATTGACTAAGAGGGAAAACAGGCTGTCACATGTGAAATGTAAAATGTTTTGTGTTACAGCGTCAAAATTAGAAAGACAAAATAACGGTGGTGAATGGTGTTACTTTGTTTTGCAAATTGGAAATCCTGGCATTAACTAATGCGTAATCGACAGCCATTGCAAGGAAACGTAAACAATATATTTTTATTTTGTAAAATAGCCATCCATGATCAATCGAGATTGATATCGAATGAGGGAAAGAAGGAGATAGAGAACGAGCAGACAGACAGACAGATAGACAGACAGAGCCGGGATGAGGTCTTGATCCTTGAAATACAATGATTGATACGACAAAACGAATGGAATAATTAGATAAAACACTGACGCGGTATTAACCTTTATGACATGGCGTTTGTCTTGGTGCATTAATCATTGTTTTATCTAAACTGCACAAGTCATTACCTTTTATTGTAATACCGTTGATGCAAAACATGTTTAATTTACTTTAAATGAGACGACCAGGTGGTGTCTGCATGTTTATAAAAAAACGATGATTCCCATAAAATTACTTACATGAAAAAACACCAATCTCGATCATTTCGAGGTCAACAAAGTTGGCCAATTTTGAATCTCAATATATTGGTAACTTGTGTTGAACCTCTAAAATATTTGTATACATTATGTTTGTTATAGACTATTCCTTTGTCAAAGTATTGATTGTCGAGTCCAGGGCATTACCTGGTAAAAGGTTGGATTGTTGTGATCGGAACACCCCTTTGTATAAGTTTTGGTTGTCGCGTTCGGAACACATTTTGGTCAAAGTTTTGGTTGTCGCGTTCGGGACACCCTTTGGTCAAAGTTTTGGTTGTCGCGTTCGGGACACCACAAAAACACGTTATGTTTCTTTACACATTGACACTATAAGATAATTTCATGGTGTTTATGATATTTACAAAATATAGATGCATTGTTTGTTTTTGAAAGTGTGTTTGATCCTGATAATAAGTATTTCACTGTGGTATTTTCTGCCATGACGAGCTTAAACGATTAAGGATATAACAAGTTTATTAGTTTTTATATAATGTATATAAATAATGTCACTCGATTCGGATGAATACTCGTTATTTATTATAGTTATATCACTGACATACTAATACTTATACTGTTATACATGTAACATAGGAACTTGTATACAAAAATAGGTAGGCACAGATTTGAAAACACTTTCCTCTAGTACTAAAAACAACCATGCATACACATTATACTGAGTATCAGGTCGAGATATACTGAGTAGCAGGTCGAGATATACTGAGTATCAGGTCGAGATATACTGAGTATCAGGTCGAGATATACTGAGTATCAGGTCGAGACATACTGAGTATCAGGTCGAGATATACTGAGTATCAGGTCGAGATATACTGAGTATCAGGTCGAGATATACTGAGTATCAGGTCGAGATATACATAGTACAATAATGTATATACAATGTAAACACTTTGTTAATTTTATAGCTCACACAGATAGCCAGTAATACGGTATTATACGATTCTCACAGTTCATCAATACAGTATAGTTTTATGTCATGTTATGTATTGTAACGGTATTGTATACAAATGTAAAAATTTGAAAAAAAAAATAAAAAAATACAGTATACAATGTTATTCTCACAGTTAAAAAAAGTACGATATAATTATTAAACTTCACCGTGCTATTTTTCAAATTAACCACTAACATGGTTAAATAATCCAGTGTATGGTTATTTATTTAATGTCATAAGCTCATGTTTCAGGGCACACATATCCTCGAAAGAAGAGGTAAAATAGGGTAGCCACAGTAGAGGGAGATATGACCCGAGGTAGCCTCATGATCATTATAAAGAGGCAGAGGTGACCGGATTTGGCCACAGAACAAAGAAGGAAGAAGTAGCCTAAATTAGCCACACTACATACATGCGTAGTGATATATTCCTGCTCGAACTTCACCGTCAATTGACCTCGGGTCATATTTTAGATTAACTAACTTCTTTCTGCGTGTCACTCACACAAGCTACATCCGGGCACGTTGTATGGACTAGAAGTTGTATAGACTAGAAATGAACTGGTGTTCGACCTGTTAACTATTGGTCCAAAGTCATAGAGTTGATACGTCCTCAATATGTAAGTATAATTAGTTAAGTGACCGACCTGTTAACTATTGGTCCAAAGGCATAGAGTTAATACGTCCTCAATAGGTAAGTATAATTAGCTACGTGACCGACATGTCTCCGAGGAAGCGCATAGCTGATTGGTCTTAACAACCAAACAACTTCGGGAAATAACGCTTCGCATCTCAGTGTAGGGGTGGCCATATATATCTATTTACCATTAATAAAATCGTAGTCTTAACATACGCTTCTATTTTTGGGTTCATTGTTTTTGGCACGATTTATATATATGCTTCCATCCGATTGAGGACCTCCATAAAAGATGTCATGTTTGCTGCTTATTTGGTATCCATGCTCTCCACCAAGCACACCTCAGTCTAAATACCGTGTCTGTTCAGGTGGAACCCCCAATTCCTGTCTCTGAAACAGTGAAAGAAATATGTACGACAAAGCATTAACCGGGTGTTCTAAACATAGCAATATATTTACTGGCGCTCTGAATATAACAATGCAGTCATCGATGTTTAAAGGTTGTTTCATACGGGTATTCTAAATGTATCAATACATTTCCTGATGTTCTGAATATCATAAAGCATGTATTGGCGTTCTAAATATAGCAATGCATTATCTGGGTTTTTTTTTAAAATATAATTCAAATTGACTTCATTTATACAAAATATAAAGATAGCCCTGCACCAAACTGAAGACAAGGGAGATAACTCATAGAGATGCCCTCCATATAATTCTTGACGAAGGAGTTTTATGTGAGGTTGAACATGTTGGTAGCATTCCTAGAGGCTGCAGACTGACATGACGGATGAAACAACGAAGTCATGTCATCGAAAATATAAAGGATCAGTGGTACAGTAAAAATGTTGACTTTGTTAAGCTGTCTGCATCAACTTACTAAATTTGTAAATAGGTGCATCGTGAACAACTCTTCAATGATCTAATTAGAGACGAAGCCACAAGATTTAGCTATTTGGCAATATCGCTATAAGCTAACGCGACTTTAGGAAATGTCACATTGCAAGAAATAATCTCATCGTATTGTGGTTTCCCTCTAATTGAAGCTCAACTTAATGATATGTTTAGAATCTATGTTATTTCAAGCTTTGCCATTGCGATGACATGTGTTAATGCTCGTCACGTGATACCTACACAGGACGCCACAGGAAGGGGTCACGGCCGTGAAAGAGAGCTCTCCTGTCAACAGAGGTAGAACAATTCATTACTTCTTATTAAACATAAATGATTTATCTAAGTGCCAAACAAGCAGGTGTCAAAATAAGCCTGTATCATTCGTATGATACTTTTCGAAAAACAAAAAAAATGTTCTCTTACAACTTATAATACAAAATATTGATATTTATACAAATTAGCCTTTAGAATGATAAATGAAGAGACTCGGATAGACCACACATCCAACATTATAGGACATGATAAATGTCAGAGATTAAATATTGATTGAATGGTATGTTAGTATTACAGTGTTGGCAGTATTCCGTCTTTGCGTATTGCAGAGTTATCTTCTCTTGTGAGCAGGTATCGATTGTTACGTCATTGGTTTGTGTGA